>CM065424.1:25472841-25655182 GCA_033060865.1 Dorcus hopei
CCTCGTAAGTGCAATTTTTCTGATTTTAAGATACATAAAAATGTATTGTCAAGACTCAATTTACTGTCATGTAAAACCTCGTATCTGATGTACTAAATAAATAAATGCTTTAAATACTGTTTCAAAGTAAAAAAAAAAAACAAATTAGTGATATTAAATGAATTACACGAAAACTTTAAATCTGCGTTAATTAGAAAGTACAAAAATTCAGTTACGAGGTTTTGCCAGAACACGATCGATATGCAAAGATTTGAATGAACAGGCAATGTTGCAAATGTTAAAAATTAAAAAATAAACACTTCAGCAATTGTTAGATAATTTGTTTTTATAAAACATTGATAACCTTCTTTATCAATTTTTATCTGGGAATATCAATAATCTACAAGTGTGCATAATTTTTTGCTATTTAATCACAATTTCAATGAACATTTTGCTCTCCCCTACAGTTTGAACGTATTTTGCTCTCCGTCCAAATCAATATTTTTTATATTCCCTGTATTCCAACCAATTTTTTAAATATTTTGTACCTGATTATGGATTTACAAGTCATGCAGAGCTCTTTATAAAGAATAGTTTTTTTTTGTAAAATGTAAGATAAACTTTTTCTCCATTTGTATAAAACTTTTTGGTATACGTTGTATATGGATATACATACATATACAGTGTGTGGTATTTAACCGGATTTCTTCATTTACGCCGTTCCTATTGAAAATATGAAAAAATGATTTATACAAAAGTATCATCCTTTGAAGCTCTGCATAATTTAAAATTATTTTCGAATATACAGGATGTCCCAGTTTGGCTGTACGATGTGTTACTTCGTTATTTTAAATGGAATACGCTATATTTTATAACGAATTTGAGCTTGTCAGGTTATTTTAGGGTAACTTTGATAAGGGTTCCCTATATCTAAGTCCCACAGTTTTTAAGGTATTAGGCTTTGTTTACGATTTTTGAAAAATACGGATATAACTTTGATAATTAATATCTCAATAACGAAGAATGTTAGAAAGCAGATATTGTGGTGCTGTTGCGAGCTAAGTGGAGGGTATCTACCAGTAACAAAATTTACTTTTCATTAAACAAAGATTTAATAAAACTATTTCCATTTCGACAACAGTTGAAAGGCAATAACTTTTGTTTTTTAAATGGAACGGTGTCATTTTTATATCGTTGTTAGATGCTCCATAAAAGTATCTTTCAATTAGCTATACACTTCCCTATACCAATTACTGACGGTTCGGGAGATATTTAACGTTATTTCATAATTTCTGAATTTTAACATATATATTCATATACCGGGTGTTTCGTAATTGCACGGCACTGGTTTAGGAATGTCGTGTATAGCCCGAAATAAACAAAAAAGTTCATATAAACATTTGTCTCAAACTAATTTATTATCGAGATATTGAAGGTTAAAGATAAATAGGGTGACTGTCTGGGTAATGGATGGTGCCTTAAGTCACTATGGTACCACAGTGACTTAAGGCTGAATGCTGCATTCAACAAAACGGACGCCACTTTGAACAGTTACTCTGAATGTTTTATTGTTAAATCTTCCATATTTATACCTCAGAGTCTGAGTAATAAATTAGTTTGAGACAAATGTTTATATGAACTTTTTTGTTTGTTTCGGGCTACAGATGACATCCCTAAACAAGTGCCGTGCAATTACGAAACACCCTGTATATTCATTATACAATGAATTGAAGTCCGCAGCGTGCGGACGTATTGTGTGTGCTCTGTGAATTTCGCTATACCTTGCGATCTAATTAATAATTATCCAAATCATTACAAGTGTTAACATTAGTGATGTAGACTAGCATAGTTAGAAAGTGAAATAAATAAGCCATTATTGAAACTAATGAATTAATATTATCGTCGAAATGGGTGATGCAGTTAATATTCATCGCCTTAAGAAACGTGAACTCTGCGTGTACTTGGAAAAACGTGGCTTATCAACTAGAGGTAAAAAGCAGATTCTTGTGGATAGATTAAGATCTTCTTTGAACTCGAGTATTCTATTAAATAATACATTAAACGATTTGAAAGACGATATAAGCAATAGTGAAATAGACAACGACATTACTAAAACAAAAAATAACAACAATAAATCATATTTTTCGCTTCTAAATTATGTTATAAGTTTGGAGGAAAAGATAAAATTTTTAACGGTAATGAATACAAAACTAAAACGTAGTTTTAATCAGAAAATCACAATAATAGAAAATAAATTAAAATCTGTTATTCCCACGTATGATGATATAAAGTCAGATGTTGTGAGAGTTAATAACGTGACCAAGAAGAAAACAAAAAAGAAAAAAACCAAAAATAAGTCTAACATTATAAATAAGGAAAATCATCTCAATCCAACAAAGAAAGAAGAGAAATCATCCCAAAAATTAATTAAAAATTCTCCAGCTTATGAAAGTTCTGATAAACATAAGATTCTGATTATGGCTGACAGTCAAGGGCGTGATGGATACGACATATTTAAGGATTGTGGCATCAGCGATAATTTTACCATTTTAAATTTCTTTAAACCAAATGCTGTGTGGAATGACGTAGTACACAACTCCCTTAACTTAACGAACGACCACACGAAAAGAGATTTTGTAATTATAATGGCAGGGTTAAATAATGTCTTAAAAGGTTTACGAATTAATTCTGAGTCGGTGAGTGAATACTTGAGAAGCCTGCGAGGAACGAATCCAGTTGTAGTAACTATACCTTATCAAGATAATAAGCCCATTCTGAATAAACTGATTTATGAAGCAAATATAAAATTGCACTATGCAGTAAGAGAAAACCCGCATTCATATTTTGTCGACGTGAACAGAATTTTGGATGATAACTTTCTAAGCAACAAGACCACCCACCTGTCTAGACCTAACAAAATCATTTTGTACAAACATTTGACTAGATTAATCAACTCTGTTTCCCTATTCAATCATAACTCCGCACCGTCTGCTTATGAGGCTTTGGCAATACGTCCCGGATCAGTTCTTGTGCAACTCTATCCTCCCATAGAAGAGGTGTCGAATGCACCTAACGCTGAATCATCTAATCAAATTTTGTTATGCGGCAAATTAGATATAAAAGTAAGTGATAATAATGTTCATTGTAATGATATGTTAAATGATAGTTGTAGTGATTCGGTTTTACAGTACTTGATGATACTCAATTGAACTCGTCTTCACATTTTTAACTGTTCATCGAACTAGGAATCAAAATGATAAGACTTTAGACGCACTATCAATAGGGCACTTAAATATTCAAGGAATTTGTAATAAAACGTCTGAATTAAAGATATTTTTATTAGATAGAAATATTGACGTCATTTGTTTAGATGAACACTGGCTTCGTGAATTCGAGATTAAACTGACAACTCTTGACGGTTTTAAACTAGCGACTTATTTTACACGTGACGTAATGCAGCGAGGTGGCTCTGCCATTTTTGTAAAAGAGAACTTGCAGTTCAGCTGTATCGATTGTACAAAGTATTGCTGCGAGATGTCTTTTGAATGTTGTGCCTTACGAATTGGTGAGATTTGCTTAGTTAATGTTTATAGAACCCCTCAGTATGATATCAATACTTTTTTAGATAAATTAGATCTCATGTTAAGTGATTTAACCTACCATAAAAACATTAAAATTATTATGTGCGGTGATTTTAATATAAATTTAATGAAATCGGATCACAGAACAGTCAGTTTTCTTACACTTTTAAATACATACAATTTTACACCGTTGATTGATAGCCCGACAAGAATTACGAAATCATCATCTACATGTATTGATAATTTTTTTCTAAATTTCACGCCGACGTATAATTAAAAAAATTTAGTGGAAAATATTATGATTGACTTCTCAGATCATAATTTCCAGTCAATCACTTTGCATAACACGAATTCTGTCCAAAATTCTTCCAAAACTTACTTCAGAGATTTCTCTACTTTTAACTTACATAAATTTGAAAATATACTGCAGAATGTAAAGTGGGATGCGGTTTATAAGGTGGATGACGTAAACAGTAAGATGCAAAATTTTTATGAAATCTTTTCGGATCACTTTGAACGTACATTTCCAATTAAATGTAAAAAGAAAACAACTAGAAAAACTTGGATCACTAAAGGAATCATCATCTCATCGAAAACCAAGAGATCACTTTTCCGTCTTCTTCACTTCTTTCCAAATCCAATTCTAGAAGCATACTATAAAAAATATGCTAGAATTTTGAGTAGAGTAGTCAGAACTGCTAAACGAATAAATATCGATCATGTAATTTCTAAATCACGGAATACGGCGAAAACCACCTGGAGCATTTTAAAAGATGAACTGGGACTTATGAACAATAAATATGAACCCATACGACTCGTAGTGGACGGTAATATGGTAGATTCGGCGGAAATTATCACTAACGTTTTTAATGAACATTTTATAACAGCTCAAAATAACTTTAATCATACAAATGCAGGTGCTTTTGACACTTACTTGAGAAAAACAAATTTCCACTGCCAACATTCAGTATTTTTGACGCCTGTTGATGATGCAGAAGTGATAAGTATTGTTAAAATGTTAAAGAACACGAATGCGACCGGAATAGATAATATACCAATAAAAATTTTTAAACTTAATATTAAGCTTATTGCAAATATCATTTGTAACATTATCAACTGTTGCTTCGAAACTGGTACATATCCTCAATGTTTTAAAACAGGAAAAAATTTACCTGTTCTTAAAAAATCCGACAAGCTGAATATATCAAATTACAGACCAGTCGCGATACTTCCATCTATGTCAAAAATTTTTGAATTTGCTATTAAATCACGTCTTACTAAATTCATTGAGAAAAATAATATTATAAACAATGCTCAACATGGCTTTCGCCTGGAGAGATCCGTTAATACAGCGCTTACATCTCTTTTAACTTATATTTACAATCTCATTAATGAGAAAAAATTGGTGGCCTGTTTAAACTGCGATCTTTCTAAGGCATTTGACTTGGTTGATCATAAGATATTATTACATAAACTTTTTCATTATGGAATACGGGGTAAGGCTCTAGATTTGTTAGCATCGTATCTTGAAAATAGAAAACAGTTCGTAGCCGTGGTAAACAGTGAAGGTAGGATTGTCAGTTCAAACCTGCTGGAAGTACATAAAGGAGTTCCACAGGGCTCAATTTTGGGTCCTTTGTTGTTTTTGATTTTTATAAACGACCTCCCTTCTAACATTAATGCCCATCTTACGTTGTATGCGGATGACACTAGTGTATGTGTCTACGGTGAGAATCAAATTTTATTACAGAGTAACGTAGAGCGTTCACTTCGCGAACTAATAAATTGGTTTTCTGCCAATAATTTAAAAATGAATGCGGAAAAAACGAATATTTTGGTGTTCCACTCAAAAGGAATTGAACCTTCACTTTCTCCAAAATATAATAATTTATTATTAAACTCGTTGCCTTCGTCTAAATTTCTAGGATTAGTCATCGATTATCAGTTGCGTTGGACCGATCATTTCAATGAATTACGCACAAAGCTTAGCAGGGCAGTTTTCGCTTTAAGACGGTTAAGGCCGATTTGTACTATGTCCTCGATGCTTTCTGCGTACCATGGCTATTTTGAATCGATTGCACGTTATGGCATTTTATTTTGGGGTAACAGGGAAAATTTAGTCAGTGTTCTAAAATTGCAAAAACAATGTATCCGCATTATATTAAAACTGGCTACACGTGAGTCTTGTAAGAATCACTTTATCTCATTACGCATTTCTTCTATCGTCAACTTATTTATTTTAGACAATTCAATTTACGCATTTAAGAACCGACAATTTTCAAATGAATCATCTTTACATGATTATTTACTTAGGAAGAAAGAACAGATCAAACTAACGATGCCGCAGTCAGCTCTTTATGAAAAATCGTTTGTTTATCAGAGTTTTAAAATATTTAATAAGTTACCTTCTGAAATTAAAAGTATGACCAACCTTAAACAGTTTACCAAAGTTCTAAAAAGATATCTCAGCAGCAATGCTCTTTACTCTATGAATGAATTTTTCGATACATAGAACTTGATTTTGTTCAAAATTTTCGTTTAAATATTTGATATGTAGTGTGATATTTACTATGTGATATTTTAATATGTTGTAGTTTTAAGGCATGTCAATTAGTTTAATTTAATCTTAATATTTGAATTTGTTTGTGCTATTTTAATGTGTTTTTTACCATTCTGCATCACTAATGATATTGAAATAAAGGTTATTATTATTATTATTAAGATATTAATTATCAAAGTTATATCCATATTTTCCAAAACCGTAAACAAAGCCTAATATCTTAAAAACTATAGGACTTAGGTAAGGGAACCCTTATCAAACTTACCCTAAAATAACCTGACAAGCTCAAATTCGTTATAAAATATAGGGTGTTCCATTTAAAATAACGAAGTAACACATCGTACAGCCAAACTGGGACATCCTGTATATTCGAAAATAATTTTAAATTATACGGAGCTTGAAAATATGATACTTTTATATAAAACATTTTTCCATATTTTCATTAGAAAAGGCGTAAATGAAGAAACCTGGTTAAATGCTACACACTGTATACAGTGTGAGTCATTACTGCGTATTCGGAAGATAGGAACTTTATTACTGCATATTCTTAAAATCCGTTTGCGCTGTGACTTAGATGAGATATAGCTGCATGATTTAAAATTAGTTACAATTATACAGGGTGTTTCGTCTGGATGTACCAAACCAAAGTTATATTTTTTTAACGGAACACCCTATATATTATGGTCTCATCCGATTCGTCTTTAAGAATAGAACACTTTTTTATAAGATGATTACATACCTAAATCTAAGAGTTTTTGAGATATTGACATTTAAACGCAAAAATACCATGCCCTTTGATACTCTGTAGAAAAGTTTATTAAAATTTAATTTTAAAATTTTATAGAAGTATTACATGAGTAGTAGGGATAGGCCGATTCTGGAACCTCCTCCGACCTTGACGGAAAAATTCAAGATCAAGGTCGGAGGAGGTTCCAGAATCGGCCTATCCCTGACGTGACCTTCGCCATAACCTTGACATGAGGAGGTTCTAGATTCAAGGTCAAGGTCGGAGGAGGTTCCACAATCGACCTACCCCTGACCTTCACCATAACCTTGACGTGGAGGAGGTTCTAGATTCAAGGTCAAAGTCGGAGGAGGTTCCAGAATCGATCTTGAGGTGACCTTGAAGTGACCTCGAGGTGACCTTGAAATGACCTTGAGGTGACCTTGAAATGACCTTGAGGTGACCTTGAAACGACCTTAAGGTGACCTCGATGTGACCTCGAAATAACCTTGAGGTAACCTTGATATGACTTTGAATGTAACCTCGAATGACCTTGAAGTGACCTCGAGGTGACCTTGAAATGACCTTGAGGTGGCCTTCGAAGACCTTGAGGTGACCTTAAAACGACCTTAAGGTGACCTTTATGTGACTTCGAAATAACCTTGAGGTAACCTTGATATGACTGAATGTAACCTCGAAGTAACCTTAACATGATCTTCAAACCACTTTAACCTTAAAGTATGTAGCATATATAAGGAGGTGTATAAATTCGTACCTACTAGCATTTTTTTTCATATATAACTTGGCCTTCAATATTTTGCAGGTACCGAGACCATCTGAAAATAATTGCTCGTGTTTCTTTACGATCTCGTCGACTTGACGTGCGCACGGTTTTGTGATGGTCGGCTTTGTGTCTAAAGCATTAATGATTTCCGGGTCGAAATCATATTGAGAAGAACCCATGCATTTAAAGTAAATTATAATCCTTTTGGCCGAATATCTGCAAGTAAAGGATATAAGTATACACATATTATAAAACCAATAATGCAGGGAAAACCACCAAACGTTTGGTGGGCTCGAAGCTGGAAAACAGGTGGGGCTTTAGAAAAAGAACTTATACCTAATAGTTGTACACAGTATCAATACTGGGATAATGCTAATGAATTAGTAGAACGATTACGTTTATTGAAAGCATCAGAATCTGCAGGTCATACAGGACATACCAATGAGATTATAGCTATTATCGAAGAATTGAAAGAAGCCAAAATTATTTCGTAAATTTTAAGTATTTAGCTGGATGATATCGAGGTCATTCTTCAGTTTCACATCTTTGTTGGTCAGTTCACGATGACCATTGATAAGTTTGGAAGGCACATTACTAAACATACAGTTCTCAAGCATATTGTTTCTAGACAATTATTTTACGAAACATTATTAGACTTTCGAAGTAACGAGTTAAATGCCCAAGGCGAATTTATTCTTTCAAATAGAGGTAATCAAACGACGTATACGATTCAAGAAACTTGCGTGGTTAAAAAAGTAATCTTTCATAAACCTTGGAACAGGGAAGTATATATCAACGGTATAAATTGTACTGATACTTTAATTGGAAGAACGTTGAATGTGGGAGATAAAATCTCGTTTTCTTGCACAGCTGTACTTTGTGCAACTACATTATTTGTTGAATTCATTATAAGGCAACGAGTTCTAACTGAAAATGTCTAATCTATCATCGGTTGTAAAACGTGATGTTGTCAATGAACTGCACAAGCCAGCAAGGAAAAACTTTCGCCGTCGCGTCGTCGAGTTATAATAAAAGGTCTCAGAGATCTCTTCCAAGCAGATTTAATTGAAATGCTTCCTTATTCAAAGATAAACAAAGGATACAAGTACATTCTGGCTGTGATCAACACATTTTCTAAATTTGCTTGGGGAATAGCATTAAAAAACAAGACAGGTAAAGAAGTAACCAAAGCTTTTCAAACAATCTTATCTGAAGGTAGAAATTCTATACCGAGAAATCTGCAAACAGATAACGGAAAGGAATTTTACAATGCAGACTTTCAAGATTTAATGAAGAAGTATAAAATTAATCACTACAGCACATATTCTAATTTAAAAAGTTCGATAGTTGAACGCTTTAATAGAACATTAAAACAAAAAATGTGGAAAGAATTTAGCATGCAAGGAAATTTCAGCTGGTTCAAGTTATTACCACCACAACTAATCGAAGAATACAACAACACAGTTCACAGTACGACGAGTTACAAACCTAGTAAGATAAATCAAAGAAATGCGAAAACTATTTTACAGTCCGTCTACAGCAATATTTAAAATTGTGGATCCAAGAAGTGCAAAATTTAAAGTTGGAGATCATGTGCGCATCAGCAAATATCGACAAGCATTTGCGAAAATGTACACTCCAAATTGGTCTAACGAAATATTTACAATTTCATCAGTGCAGAATACTAATCCTCGAACATATCTAATTAAAGACGCTGACGGTGAAGCTATACTTGGTGGGTTTTATGAGTACGAATTACAAAAAGTGAAACATCCTGATGTATATTTAATTAATGTGTTGAGAAAAAAAGGTAATAAAGCACTAGTTAGTTATTTAGGATTAAGTTCTAAACATAATGCTTGGATACCAAAACGCAATGTTTTATAATAACTTTTTATTAACTATAATTAGAAACATACATTATTTACAATAAATATATTTTACGAACTAACATATATATATTTAATCTATTTACTATTTTTATTACTTTTTTCTAATTCCTTTTCTAATTCTTCAATTAATTCTTTCAGTTTTCTATCTCTTTCTATATCAGCTATTTTATAATGACCCCATGCGAGAGTATGAATCTTGTCATCCAGAATATAACGTTTATCATCTTTCGATGATAATGCAACTTTATTTTTCAACTCTGTGTACACCGTATGAAAATCTGAATGAAACACGTACATTTTTTTAAATGAAACCATCTCGTTCAATAATTTCTTTGTAGTCATCCACAGTTAAATATTTATCTATAACATATTTTTTAACACCTTTCGCTTTCTTAGTACATTTTGAAGTAAGCTTTACACAATAGGCTTTCGCGCCTGTACCAACTAACGATTCTATTACTTGTCCGATCACTAAAAATTTTACTCGATTTGTAGTTCGGTTTAGCAATCAATGATTCAGTTCCCGGTCTCCGATTATGACTTTCCCACCTGGTAGCTAATTTAATGTCGACACGATTCTCAACATTTTCCATGGTCTTACCGAAGACACTATTATTAGTTAACTTGTAGAAATTTTTTTCAAATTCGTTTTTCGCTTCAGCTCGTTTCTGCGAATTAAAGTCTATATATATTTTTAACCAACGAGACTGTTTAAATTTAATTGCCCTGTGAATTTGAATTAATGTTAAACCATGTTCCAAACATTGCTTTAGATTTAAATAGTGAATTACGTATTTGGTTTTGTTATAGAGATTTGGAATAAGTTTACTATATTTTGACTTTGGTGGAATTATGTTTTCCGGACAATACGGTAAATCGTTGTGCTTTTCATGTAAATAAGTCGGATATTCCAAATCTACTTCGAATACGTATCCAACATCTGAATTTTCTTCGAATTCTGAAATGTTAAGATTGTTAATTTCTTCTCTGCTTAACCAAGTAAATTCTCCCCATGGAAATCTCGAACACATCGCATGCCCGTAGATATTTGTAGCATCAAGATAAAGTAAATAATTAGTTGCCTTGCTTGAATCAAAGCTCTGTAAAAATTTATTATTAGCGTTTTCAATTCTTTTAGTGCACATGCTCACTCCACCACGAATACCCATTCTGAAAAAGTGTAACATATCAACATCCTGTAATAATTCTAACTTAATTTTCGTCATTCGTAACATTGCATCCCAACTTAATCCCGGAGCTGTGAAAAAATGGCAAGGGTCAAGTTTATAATTATCAATACAAAGATCTCTGAAATTTTCAAATACGTCTGCTAATAATAAAATATCTGATGTTACATATATATCGCTGTAATCACCCATACTTTTACAATTAAATAAATTCCAAACGCACTGTGCTCTTTCATAATCTTCATCACTAATGTGTTCATCATAAAGCACGTCATAAAATTCTTCTCTAGAAGGTAAGGTGGGATAATCTAATTTCTCGAATGAGTTAATAAAACAATATGGAAAAACCCCTTTTTGCCGTACTAATTTAAACATTTCATCATCATTGAAATATTTCCTAATTTCCCTACATTGCCAATCTTCCAAGTATGAGCCTAATTTTTCCAAAGACGATTGCATGAAACGAAAAGAATCTACAAATCTTATTTTGAAATAGACTTTGCGCATTTTTCCTTTACAATCTATCTTATCCCCTACGTGTATTAATTTCGAAAAAGATATATATTTCTCTTTATTTTGTGCGATCACATCAACGTCCTCTCCTTCTAATGTCATCGTCTTCACAAATAAATGACTATCATAATTAGAAAGATTATGAAAGAAAACTGGAATGAATTTTGGTATTTTAAAATTAACATTACACACCGAATGAGCAGCTCCTCTAAACGCTCCAGTTAAATATTCATGGTCTCGGACTTTTTCCTTAACATCCAATATTGGTCTTTCACAAATATGACACATCGTTGCGCTGTCGTAGACCTCTTTTTCTTCTCGTGTTAAATCAAGCATTGGTTTAATTTTACTTAAATATTTATCATAAATCTCTTTAATATGTTTTTCTAACGATTTCATAAACTCAGTAGCAGCATTTTGTCCGCGATATAACTTTAATTTTGACAAATTGTTATTAAAGCTACACTTAATATAATACGCAAAAGAATGAGGTTCGTGTTCATAACATTTAACTGTGAAAGACTTATCTGGAGTTGGTTCAACTCTATCTAATGGTTTTAATAAAGCCTCGAAATCAGCGTACACAACAAAGGGCAGTTTCAATTGCTTCTCAAAATTTTCAAATTGTAATATATTTTCTGGAATAGATTCACCATATTTATTTATTTTTAACTCTGCTGATGGTAAAATTGTTTTGATAATTTTACAATCTTCTCTTTCGTGTCGTTGCAATTTTTCTACACATGGAAAGTATATTAAACATCCTTCACAAATATATTTCTCGTGACCGTGGTGTGACGTCTGTTTTGACACTAAACGCGATAAATTTTTAATTCAACAATAGTGAGTATTTTCGTTACCGTCATCAACCAATAACAAATTTATATGAATATCTTTTCGATTTTTAGTAAAATGTAGCGGTCCTACAACTTCATAGACTATAACGTTACCGTTATAATGGGAAGCAAGTCCATAAACATTTATAGAAATATTGTTCTGACTTTCAAATTTTTTCACATCACAAACTTTCAGTGGAAATTCTAAATCTGTGAAATCTGCTACCGTGCTATAATGGGGATACGAAGATATCCTTTGAGGAAGACCTGTCGGTTGACACATCGCTGATGTTATCGCCCAGGCAAAACAAGCGTTGTCATTATTTCTAACTGTTATTTCGATCACGTTCAATACAATAGGTTAACTCAACGTGAGTGTCACACTTCATCTGTAGGTACGAATTTATACACTTCCTTATATATGCTACATACTTTAAGGTTAAAGTGGTTTGAAGATCATGTTAAGGTTACTTCGAGGTTACATTCAGTCATATCAAGGTTACCTCAAGGTTATTTCGAAGTCACATAAAGGTCACCTTAAGGTCGTTTCAAGGTCACCTCAAGGTCTTTGAAGGCCACCTCAAGGTCATTTCAAGGTCACCTCGAGGTCACTTCAAGGTCATTCGAGGTTACATTCAAAGTCATATCAAGGTTACCTCAAGGTTATTTCGAGGTCACATCGAGGTCACCTTAAAGTCGTTTCAAGGTCACCTCAAGGTCATTTCAAGGTCACCTCAAGGTCATTTCAAGGTCACCTCGAGGTCACTTCAAGGTCACCTCAAGATCGATTCTGGAACCTCCTCCACGTCAAGGTCATGGCGAAGGTCACGTCAGGGATAGGCCGATTCTGGAACCTCCTCCGACCTTGATCTTGAATTTTTCCGTCAAGGTCGGAGGAGGTTCCAGAATCGGCCTATCCCTACTACTCATGTAATACTTCTATAAAATTTTAAAATTAAATTTTAATAAACTTTTCTACAGAGTATCAAAGGGCATGGTATTTTTGCGTTTAAATGTCAATATCTCAAAAACTCTTAGATTTAGGTATGTAATCATCTTATAAAAAAGTGTTCTATTCTTAAAGACGAATCGGATGAGACCATAATATATAGGGTGTTCCGTTAAAAAAATATAACTTTGGTTTGGTACATCCAGACGAAACACCCTGTATAATTGTAACTAATTTTAAATCATGCAGCTATATCTCATCTAAGTCACAGCGCAAACGGATTTTAAGAATATGCAGTAATAAAGTTCCTATCTTCCGAATACGCAGTAATGACTCACACTGTATACAGTGTGTAGCATTTAACCAGGTTTCTTCATTTACGCCTTTTCTAATGAAAATATGGAAAAATGTTTTATATAAAAGTATCATATTTTCAAGCTCCGTATAATTTAAAATTATTTTCGAATATACAGGATGTCCCAGTTTGGCTGTACGATGTGTTACTTCGTTATTTTAAATGGAACACCCTATATTTTATAACGAATTTGAGCTTGTCAGGTTATTTTAGGGTAAGTTTGATAAGGGTTCCCTTACCTAAGTCCTATAGTTTTTAAGATATTAGGCTTTGTTTACGGTTTTTGGAAAATATGGATATAACTTTGATAATTAATATCTTAATAATAATAATAATAACCTTTATTTCAATATCATTAGTGATGCAGAATGGTAAAAAACACATTAAAATAGCACAAACAAATTCAAATATTAAGATTAAATTAAACTAATTGACATGCCTTAAAACTACAACATATTAAAATATCACATAGTAAATATCACACTACATATCAAATATTTAAACGAAAATTTTGAACAAAATCAAGTTCTATGTATCGAAAAATTCATTCATAGAGTAAAGAGCATTGCTGCTGAGATATCTTTTTAGAACTTTGGTAAACTGTTTAAGGTTGGTCATACTTTTAATTTCAGAAGGTAACTTATTAAATATTTTAAAACTCTGATAAACAAACGATTTTTCATAAAGAGCTGACTGCGGCATCGTTAGTTTGATCTGTTCTTTCTTCCTAAGTAAATAATCATGTAAAGATGATTCATTTGAAAATTGTCGGTTCTTAAATGCGTAAATTGAATTGTCTAAAATAAATAAGTTGACGATAGAAGAAATGCGTAATGAGATAAAGTGATTCTTACAAGACTCACGTGTAGCCAGTTTTAATATAATGCGGATACATTGTTTTTGCAATTTTAGAACACTGACTAAATTTTCCCTGTTACCCCAAAATAAAATGCCATAACGTGCAATCGATTCAAAATAGCCATGGTACGCAGAAAGCATCGAGGACATAGTACAAATCGGCCTTAACCGTCTTAAAGCGAAAACTGCCCTGCTAAGCTTTGTGCGTAATTCATTGAAATGATCGGTCCAACGCAACTGATAATCGATGACTAATCCTAGAAATTTAGACGAAGGCAATAATAATAAATTATTATATTTTGGAGAAAGTGAAGGTTCAATTCCTTTTGAGTGGAACACCAAAATATTCGTTTTTTCCGCATTCATTTTTAAATTATTGGCAGAAAACCAATTTATTAGTTCGCGAAGTGAACGCTCTACGTTACTCTGTAATAAAATTTGATTCTCACCGTAGACACATACACTAGTGTCATCCGCATACAACGTAAGATGGGCATTAATGTTAGAAGGGAGGTCGTTTATAAAAATCAAAAACAACAAAGGACCCAAAATTGAGCCCTGTGGAACTCCTTTATGTACTTCCAGCAGGTTTGAACTGACAATCCTACCTTCACTGTTTACCACGGCTACGAACTGTTTTCTATTTTCAAGATACGATGCTAACAAATCTAGAGCCTTACCCCGTATTCCATAATGAAAAAGTTTATGTAATAATATCTTATGATCAACCAAGTCAAATGCCTTAGAAAGATCGCAGTTTAAACAGGCCACCAATTTTTTCTCATTAATGAGATTGTAAATATAAGTTAAAAGAGATGTAAGCGCTGTATTAACGGATCTCTCCAGGCGAAAGCCATGTTGAGCATTGTTTATAATATTATTTTTCTCAATGAATTTAGTAAGACGTGATTTAATAGCAAATTCAAAAATTTTTGACATAGATGGAAGTATCGCGACTGGTCTGTAATTTGATATATTCAGCTTGTCGGATTTTTTAAGAACAGGTAAATTTTTTCCTGTTTTAAAACATTGAGGATATGTACCAGTTTCGAAGCAACAGTTGATAATGTTACAAATGATATTTGCAATAAGCTTAATATTAAGTTTAAAATTTTTTATTGGTATGGTCGCATTCGTGTTCTTTAACATTTTAACAATACTTATCATATTCAAATCTTGCTCTTCCTGTTCTTTTGGTTTATCAACGTTATGAGTGAGAAATTTTTTCTTCCGTACATCATTATCTTGATCATCCACGTGTCTTTTCTTCTGCTTCAGGAAAAATTCCACTTGTTTAGACGTCACTATTAAATACATAAAAAATATAAGAATTGTATAAGATTAGAAAAATATAATAAACTTACTTTTATATAGATCGATGATACACTATTAACTTTATATAACACGACTCACAATTCTGCAACAACTGAATCAATTCACAAATTAACGGTCTTATATAACAAGATTTTAGGTGGGGGTAATACTAATTTAAATCCTCGCCTCCTCCAACCACAAGGTCACTAAGCAGAAATCAACACAAGAACCTCCTCTGACCTCAACACCATTTCAAGGTTATCTGACTCTGGAGGAGGTCCTCCGCGTCAAGGTTATGGTGAAGGTCAGGGGTAGGTCGATTCTGGAACCTCCTCCGACCTTGACGTTGAAACTGGAACCTCCTCCATGTCAAGGTTATGGCGAAGGTGTATGTTTGTTAGTGATGGGAATAATCCAAATATTTTCATAATCGAGATATTAGTAACATTGCCTATTTCATAATCGAAATAATAACACTAGGGAACAAATTTTAAACATTCGTCGACAACTTCAAAAAAAATATTTGTTTCTAGTTACATTCATCTCACTTAATAAAAAAAGTATTAGAAAATCTGCAGCACGTCTAGATATGCAGTTTTTGAAATAAATCAAAAATTACTAAAAACGAATACAAAAGGGAGAATAAGAAAATATTTTTATTTAAAATTTTGTTGATTTTAAACGCAAATATATTTTTTTAAACAAACGATTCTTAAACTGTATTAAAATATAGTTACAACAATTATACAAATTTCAATGACTTTTTTTCTGCTTCTTATTGGGTGTTAAATTCTCTCGTTTCAAGAACCAACAAAAATCCCCCATCATAGCCGGATTCCATCGTCCTTGATATCTGGTTTCCATTGTTTTGATTTCTTGATGAAACCTTTCACCTTGTTCGTCACTGACAGCGCCGAGATTATTAGGAAAAAAGTTCAAATGAGAATGCAGAAAATGAATTTTTAATGACATTCTGCATCCTAAAGCTTTATACGATTGCAGCAGTTCATTTATTAAAATTTTATAATTTTCATCTTTCTTGTTTCCCAGAAAGCCTTTAACTACATTAACAAAACAATTCCAGGCAGTAAGTTCTTTTTCATTAAGTTTTTGGAGAAAGTTAGAGTCCTTAATTACTTTTCTTATTTGAGGACCTATGAAAATACCTTCTTTTAGTTTAGCATCACTAAGTTGAGGAAAAATTGTCCTTAGAGATCTCCAAGCATAGTTCTTACAAAAAAAAGAAATATCTTCCTATTTAAATTGTTTCCTTAAAAATTTTAATGAACGGTTTACGTAAATAAGCCTGTATAGTACCAGTGATGTGTGGAAGCTTTTACAGGCCTGTTAGGCCCATTGCTTGATGAACTCGTTCCATTTCTTCCTATTCTTTGCCAGCGTCCTCCAGTTTTTTTGTCCTTTCTCTTTCACGTCCTCCATAACGGCCTCTCTCCATTTCCTTCTTGGTCTGCCCTTCCTTCTCTTGCCTTCCGGATCCTTCCATCCTATATCCTTTATTAATCTATCGTCTTCCAATCTTTCAAGATGACCCAACCACTGAAGACGTCTCATCTTTATAAATTGCGTTATTGGGGCCTCCCCGTATAGCCTATATATATCTTCATTTGTTCGTCTCTTCCACCCTTCTTCCGTTGACCTCCCACCAAATATCTTTCTTAGGATCCTTCTTTCCCAGATTTCTAGTCTTTCTTGATCTTTTCTTGTCATTGTCCACAATTCGCAGCCGTATGTCAGCGTTGGTCTTATTACAGCTTTATATAATCTTAATTTAGTTCTCCTTGAAATTCCTTTTGCTTTAATGATTTTATTTAGTCCTCCTACACATCTGTTGGTCTTTACCAGCCTTAAGTCAATTTCTACCGTTTCATTACACTTTGCATCTACTAATATTCCAAGGTACATGTAGTTTTCTGTCTCTTCAAAAGTCAGCGTCTCTCTTTCAATTTGAATTGTCAGTGTTTCTTTTGATACTCCTTCCTTACCTTTTTGATGCGCATGTATTTGCTTTTTTCTCTATTTACCTGCAGTCCCATATCCTTTGCTATTTGTATGAAAGCCTGTGCTACCGCTTGTAGTTCTTTTTTATTTCTTGCCATTAATAAAACATCGTCCGCGTATGCCAGGCACTGATGACTTCTGGTGAAAAGTGTTCCTCCGCGGTTTACATTTGCTGCTCTTATTGCCTTTTCTAATATTATATTAAATAAAATTGTGGACAGCGGGTCTCCTTGACGTAGCCCTCTCTGTACTTGGAATTCCGCAGACATTTTTCCATTTATCCTTACCACACACGTGGCCTTCTTCAGTGTCATTCTGATGAGGTTTATCAGCTTCTCCGGTATGTTGAATTCCTCTAATGCTTCGTATAACTTCTTTCTACTTACAGAATCGTAAGCGGCTTTAAAATCTATGAAGAACATATGTACGGGTATCTCATATTCATAACAACCTATTACTATCTGTTTTAACATATATATTTGATCCGTCGTCGATCTGTTTTTCCGAAACCCTCCTTGGTATTCTCCTATTAACTTCTCTGCGATCACTTCCAGTTTTCTCTTTATTAGCGAAGCCATCACCTTATATACCGTGTCCAGCAGGGCAATGCCTCTATAATTGCTGCACTTTGTTGCATTACCTTGTGATAGTTAAAAAAATATCTGACGTGTAGCAACACTTTTTATGCCCTAGTATGTAAATATGACTTAAATAGATTAAAAATATAAGGTGTTTATTAAAGTTGTCTGACCTGTGTTCCCTAGTGTAATTTGAGATATTTAATCGAATTACCTATAAAAATGAAATAAACGTTGAATTGTTGAATACCTATAAATTCAAATTTCAATTTAGTATAGTACTAATTATGTATATCTAATCCAAAATCAAACACACGTGAACCGTAATTTTGCCAGAACCGCATTAAGAAAATACTTTAGTATAGAAGTTGCAGAAAAGTTTATGCCGCCGATTGTACTTTGTCAAAACAACACGGCACAGCAGCAAAAAGAACGCTCATAAAACCTTAACTGTGCTCGAACAATGATCCGAGTACTTACAAATAATACTACTAAATTATCTCGGAATATTTTCAAATTAATCGAAATAATTCGGTTCATCTGATCATCGAATTAATCTAATTATTTAATTCGATTCTTCCCATCACTAATGTTTGTGATTAACTGAATAATTAAAGTAATACATTCATGAACTGTCAGATTAGCCTAATGCCGCGTTAATTTTTTTGCTTATCGTTTAAATACCTTATACTTTGATTTGGAAGGAGGAGGTTCTAAAACGTATATGCATTTGGCGGTTATACCCTAGACAGAGACGCCTGAGTGAAAGACAAGTTATTATGATAATGTCCTTGCATTTCGTTAATAATATAATAAGTGGTTTGAAGATCATGTTAAGGTTACCTCGAAGTTACATTCAAAGTTATATTGTGACAAGATATAAGTAAATTAAAATATTAGATTCATTTAGCGAAGTTAAAATAAGAGAAAATGCATCTCAGCGGCACCAACGGAAATGACCTCGACGTCCGATGCAGGTGGTAAACCTTGAACAAGTTAAAACGGATTTAAATTACCTCGTATTTTGTCGAATCTTTCCGGTCTCGTAACAACTCGGAATTGCTCGAGTTACACTTCTTATAAAAACCCCGCGATCTGCATAAAGAGATAAGATTATAATCAGCTGCCAGTACAGCGTGTAACTTCTTTCACTTTGTTTTGTGTTGTGAATTAAGGATGTGAGTATTTACGTTATATTTGTATAATTAATGTTTGTCTAGTCATATTTTTTATATAATATTTAAGCTATGCCCCTTGTTTCGATTTATACCGTAACAATATCAAGGTTATTTCGAGTGATACGCTAGACAGAGACGCCTGAGTGAAAACAACTTATTATAATAATGTCCTTGCATATCGAAAAGTAAACAATGATCTCGGTGAATGCAAAATCGTTGCTTTCCTTGAATGCGAATACGTCATCCTCGTGGTAGAATTTCACTCGAATACAAGATTTTACGTCAGTATGCATCGGCAACTTAAGACGATTGTCGCATGAGGACGTATGAGAGGCATAATATGATTAAACAATCCTTATAGTTTTTAATAGTATATTATGCAATAAGTTTTATAAACGGCATTTTAGTCACGAGTGTTAATTAGGCACGAGCGAAGCGAGTGTTTTATTAAACACTCGGTCGTAGAAAATACTTTTTCTACGACCAACACAAAAATACTAAAATTCGGAAATTGTGCCGTGATCGCTTAGCAACGTGGAAACGATAATACGATGATTTGTGTTTTAAAGATGGGAGTAGAAAAATTAAATTATTTTCACATTGAATACATATTTCTTAAAGTTTAATTAAATACTGGAAAATAAAATTCCAGTAAAGGTAATTATGTAAGTATATTTTATAATTAAAAAAATTCAGATTTTTTCTAAAAATTGTAGACGCGATCGACAAGCTTTGACCCAACATTCGCAACTGACTTTTAACCGTGCAAAAGATCCAATAAATTAACTCAATGCGATTGTTGCACATAGTAATTTGTAGAGCTCATAAGTCGGGATATATTTTCAATAACACCTTAAGGTCAAAGTCGTTTCAAGATTATGTCAAGGTCAGCTCGAGGTTTTCAAGATCACCTCAAGATATATTCTGGAACCTCCTCCAACTTTGACCTTGAATCTAGAACCTCCTCCATGTCAAGGTTATGGCGAAGGTCACGTCAGGGATAGGCCGATTCTGGAACCTCCTCCGACCTTGACCTTGAAACTGGAACCTCCTCCATGTCAAGGTTATGGCGAAGGTCACGTCAGGGATAGGCCGATTCTGGAACCTCCTCCGACCTTGACCTTGAATTTTTCCGTCAAGGTCGGAGGAGGTTCCAGAATAGGCCTATCCCTACTACTTACATGACTTATTAGCTACAGAAAGCAATGCTTGTTTTGAAAATATTCCTATTCATTTTTACAGGGTAAGTCGTAACACGTATGCCTACTTTACTCCGATTTTTTAAATGCAACACCCTGTATATTGTTACTGATTCTGATACATTGTTCATTAAGCTTTTCAGTAATATGCGATTCGGTATACATTACACTTCGAATTTCCATACAATAATCTCAAATTTAATGAATGTTTAATGCACTTTTTTTTCGGCACCCACCATATTATTTCGCTTACAAGTGGTTCATTTTAGCTTAAAATTACTTTAAAAAGTTGTATGCCATCTTATTAAAGTTTTTGTTACTTAATAATTAATAATAAGTATTTATTTACCTACAGTACTGTATTAATTTATTCAAAATTAATTAATTCAAGGTAATAATGACAATAAATATGAACATGAATAAAACGTAATTTATACATCATAACAATTAATTCAGCAAATGTTCAAAGTGCTACCCTTGGTGTTCTTCACATAACCGTATCCTGTCTTGAGTAGATTTGTGAACATTTTCCAACATTTCCATACTAATCGTGGCAAATGCGTCTTTGATACGATTTTTTAAATCTTCGATGTCGACTGTTATTTCTGGATAAATAATTTCCTTGACATAACCCCACAAGAAAAAATCCAGTGGAGTTAAGTCAGGAGATCGTGGTGGCCAATGGAAAGGTCCACCGCCACCAAACCACTTATTTGAAAAATGTTCATTCTAATATCTCCTGAGTGTCACAGCATGATGTCGATATGCTCCGTCTTGCTGAAACCAAGCATCTCTTCTTAAAGCGAGAGGAATGTCTTCGATGAACTCGAATAAATGGTTGCTTAAAAAATCTAAATACTTTCCTGATGTTAAATTCCCGTCCATAAAAGCGGTCCAATGACAAAATTATTCAAAATCCCTCCCCACATGTTAACAGAATATCTTTGATTATATTCTCTAAAGTAGTGGGACTTTTCATCAGAATAATAGTGAAAATTATGTCTTTTTACCATACCGTTATTATGAATCGTGACTTCGTCAGTAAATAATACTTTTTAAAAAAAATCATTGTCTTAAAAATTTATTTTATTAATTAATACTCAAATCTATCTAACTAAAAACTCTAATCATATTGGATACAAGTTTTTAAAATAACTTTAAGCTAAAATGAATGATTTGTAAGCGAAATAATACGGTGGGTGCCGGAAAAAAGTGCATTAAACATTAATCGAATTTGAGGTCTTATTGTATGGAAATTTGAAGTGTAACGTATACCGAATCGCATATTACTGAAAAGCTAATGAACAATATATCAGAATCAGTAACAATATACAGGGTGCTGCATTTAAAAAATCGGAGTAAAATAGGCATACGTGTTACGACTCATCTTGTAAAAATGAATAGTAATATTTTTAAAACAAGCATTGCTTTCTGTAGCTAATAAGTCAATACCTGTGCATTCATTATAACTTTAGAATTTTACTAAAGTTCACTTCTTATTCTTGGCGCTGAAATTTTTAATTACAATAAATGTTCAAAATGTTGTCCTGCGGTATTAACACATAATTCGCCATAACAGAGCACTATGTCTATGAATTCCTCATTGGAATGCACATGAGCCATATTTATCACTTATTTACACTTAAATTAAGTTATGTACACAGATATTAAACTAACACAAAACAAACTACACACTACGTAAATTTGATAAATTCTTTCATTCTAACCGTCTCCCTAATGTAAGCATCTGTGAAGTTATGACAGCATGGTAATAATAAAAACAAACAATAAAAGAACGAAAGAACTAAACTGCCAGCTCAATTTTATTTTATGACAGTGCAATTGTAACCAATAAATCGCCAAGACGAATGTAGGTAAACGTTTCTGAAAATTCAGAAATATTTTAAACCAGAATCAAATTTTCATCACGAAAACTAATTAAGCCACTCGTTTCTTGGATTTAATTAATATTTATCAACATTTTTAGTAAACATTTATTTTCGTCTTATTAATGAACATAAACATAACATTTTGCAGTTTACAGTGTTAAGATCGATATACTGTCATGAAATTGGAACAAATAAAACTGAAATGCATTATTGTGCTACGAATTCAGTTTGCTTTTAAATTGTACTTTAAATAAATAAGCATAAATGAAATAGTAATAAGTAATTGCAATAAGGAGCACCGCGTGAAGACGTTTTTATTTAGAATCCTAACGAAATTTTTTTGCGCTATTTCCATTTCGACAACAATTGAAGGGCAATAACTTTTGTTTTTTAAATGGAACGGTGTTATTTTTATATCGGCGTTAGATACTCCATAAAATTATCTTTCAATTAGGTATACACTTCCCTATACCAATTACTGACGGTTGAGAAGATATTTAATATTATTTCATAATTTTTGCATTTTAACGTATTAATTCAATCAGAAGTGAGTATTTACTCCAATTTTTTACTTGTTTTGAGTAAAATGTCAATTTCCTAAGTTTATTAAGCTCTGTTACATAAAATGCATACATTTTGAACACTTATTGTAGAATTACGACACATCTTAGAATTATTTTGTTGTTCCTACAGTTTTCAAAGGTTTCGTATTTATTTTGGAAAATCAGTATTTAATTTTGTTACTTGTTGTGGTAATGTTCAAATATGATTCATAAATACTTCGTCAATAATTTATAGAGCACACTTTATTATTTAACATAAAAGAAAAGTTAAACTTAAGTATAAGAAGTCTTAGGGCCAATTGTATGAAACGTAGTTAACCACGCGATCGTGTTAATCGTGTGATTAAGCAATATCACTTGAGGTAACTTAACAATACTTAAAAATTCCAATCAAAATTATTTCTCTCGTTACTGTTTAACTTATCACAAGCCTTAACAATGGAATTAAATAATCATGTATTTGACAATATTTTATATAACCCGGACTTAAAAACTTAGCAAACTGACCTTTTACTTAAAACAAGTAAAATGTTTGAGTAAATACTCACTCCTGATTTTAATTAATATGTTAAAATGCAGAAATTTTGAAATAATATTAAATATATCCTCAACCGTCAGTAATTGGTATAGGGAAGTAAATAGCTAATTGAAAGATAATTTTATGGAGTATCTAAAGCCGATATAAAAATAACACCGTTCCATTTAAAAAACAAAAGTTATTGCCCTTCAATTGTTGTCGTAATGGAAATAGTTTTACTGATTCCCTTTGTTTCTTTGTTAATGAATTATTAATTATAAAAGTTACATCTGTATTTTCCGAAAACCGTAAACAAAGCCTAATATCTTAAAAACCATAGGACTTAGGTATAGGGAACTCTTATCAAACTTACCTTAAAATAACCTGACAAGCTCGAATTCGTTATAAAACATAGGGTGTTCCATTTAAAATAACGAAGTTATACGTCGTACAGCCAAATTGGGAGAGCCTGTATATTTGAAAATAATTTTAAATTGTGCGGAGCTTGAAAGGATGATACTTTTGTATAAAATATTTTTCCATATATTCAATAGGAACGGCGTTAATGAAGAAACCCGGTTAAATGCCACACCCTGTATATATATGTATGTGTGTGTGTTTGAGTCAGAAACCGGCCGCAAGATGTCGCTTTTGTTAGGTCAAAAATCAGCCACAATATGTCGCGACCTAAATTTTATATAAAGGGGTGTTAAAGACAGTTAAGCGCATTTGCACTGGATATGTGATAAGGAGAGGGTTATCCGAGATAAATATCGTAAAGTGCTCTTAATTTGTAGTGTTGTGGGTGTGATCTGCTCTAATCTGTAGGTTGCTTTTTGGCGATTTGTGCATATACAGGCTGAGTCCAAAAAAACGTCTACGCGAATAGCGTCGGTGTTTATTGTCGTGTAATGTACCAAGAGAGTTAATTAACAGTACAATTTATCGACCGATTCGCGGCAAGCTCAGAACGTATCTAATGAGTTTTGTGAAGAAAAGTGCTGTCCATTCCTTGGGGGTGAAGGGCGGCGCTTCCGTACCCACGCTATCGCAATATGCATCCATATGTTCGGCGAACTCGCGAACACCACTGATTGTTTATGGGCGCACTCACGCACTATTATTCTAGTCACTGTAAATCTATGTTTATAGGATCTTTCTGAAGGGAATCTGGTATAATATAATTCGTATGCGTGCACAGTGGCAACTCTGGCCATAACGAATAAACATTGCAAAGAAATAATAGAAAATATCCGGCAAATGGATACATCCTGTGCACTGTACATTACACCTTCCCCCTTAGGAAAGAAAATTGTAAATTTTACGTCGACAAATTATACTAATACACAATTATTAAGTGTTGGTGACAAAGATTACATGTTTGAAATAACATACATAACATTAATTAATTAGATAATCTAAAAGGATATATAAGATTGAATAAACAAATAATAAAAAAGCAATAGGATTAAGATAAAATAAAAGCAAAAATATTATATAGAGTATGTAACTTATGCTATGTCTTAACTAATGATTAAATTAACGAACGTCGCAAAATAAAATTTTTGTAAGAGTCGATTATACCACAACCAAATCAATCACTTCGATCCTGCATTTTAGCAATACGAGTACTTCGTCTTAATGAGCTCGTTTCGTTCAAGTTTGATTCTATATTGTTCGATGTACCTGATATATCTGACATTTCGATATCTGGAGTATCTAAAGTTTGTTTTTGTTTACATATACTAAAAGTGATGCAATTTGTAATACATGAATGAGAGCCATGGGAATGGTTTAGGTACCCTTTAAATTTCTTTATTAAACGGTACAAAATATAAATACTAAGTAAAATAACAAACACTATTGTGGGTTTTTATTTTATTTCGCTTTACACGAATGTTTTTATGTTGAATTGTATTAAAGGATATTCAATAAACAAAACTGCTAGTGTTCGTGTCCGTCTTTTAACTTTAAACTTTTTCACACACACTGACTCGTACGTCTTCTTTTTTACATAACAACCTAACTACTGTCTCTATCTCCTTTCTCCTCTCTCTGTCTCTCGCTACTCTCTTCACCTTTCTGCTTCTCACTTCCCACACTATAGTATACGAATAGCCGTTTGACTTAAAATGGTTTGTAAAATTTTGATCATTTAACTTTTCTTCCATACGTTCTAATTTAAATCTAGCTAATTCTAAACTGTCTCTATCCAAATTCATAGGGTTTATTAGGGACATATAAATATCTGAATTATTAAATTTGTCGGAGTCAACGTTTATACAACAGTCATTGGCAATATCGAAATCAGGTAAATGAATTCGGAATTCACTTTTTAAAGATTCATTTGCAACCTTTGATATCAATACGCTTGAAGGAGTGTATAATTTGCAATTATTTTGTAAAGTTATGATACCTAATTTCGTTAATTCGAAATCGACTGGAAGTGTATTTTTACAAGTTAAGGTGACATCAATTTTGTCGAGTGCGATATAAATCCAATTCCCTGGTTTAAATAAAGGATAAAACATTTCTTTTGAGATTTGTACTTTATGTATGTCACATGATTTAGGCAGTAAATGTGGATGCAACAGCATATCGACTTCGCATGATGACGAATTTCGAGTTGACAAAATCGGATTAGCTAAAGGACATATAATTACATCGTTAGGAATTTGTTTACAATCATCTAAATTTTTCAAAGGAATGTACGTAAGTTTAGACGTAGTGAGAGCTAGGAAATCCGTAGAAGGGTTTATAAACACGAAGTTGTTTGTTTTCGTTTTAACTAAAACATAACACCTCTTCCAACTGGAAGAGGTGTTACTTTAAATAAATCGTAGACTTCATTAACTACTAAGGGAGTCGATATTACAAATATTATTTTGTTATCTAGTTCATAAACATTTAGAGAAACCAATTTTAATAATCTTGGAGCATTTTTATATTCGACGGACATTGCATATGAAGTCGAGGTGGGTAGTAACGTAACTCTTTTTCGTAGTTCGTTTACATATTGTTTCGGAGTCATGATCAAGGGATGCAATAAATTATTTGAAGAGAATAGAATTGCATTTATTACTATGGAATATTCATTGTTAATTTCATTAATTAATAAATTTAGGAGAGATAGGTGTTCATCGACAGCTTGTTCTAGAGCAAGTCTAATGAGCTTTTTATTTGTCTCGGCTAAAAGAGTATGGATTAGGGTGGGTCATTTTTGTATGGAAAAAAACGAATATTGCGCTTTTGATTTCTAATAGCAAAATTATGTTGCCTTTACATGAAAACAGTGTAGTACTAGAATTTAAAGTAAATAGCACATCATCTTCAGGTTGCGCTTTGTCTTGGAAATACGAACAACTTGAATATATTCTGGTAGTCATATTACATAAATGTCTCAAGAAAAATAGGGTTTTTAGAATAAAATAATCATTTATTAATAATTAGAAAAAGAATACGACAGCAAAATTCATGAAAATCATTCAATATTGAAACCTTTCTTGCTATCGAATGTAGGCATTTTGCTGCGAGATTCGAGTTTTAATTTTATCCACCTTCTCTTGCCCTTTTAGTATACAGTTTTGATGATAACTCTGTTATTACTCTTATTAAAAATACGAACTTTTCATGGCATACTATATGGCCTTTCTTGTATAATTTCAAAAATTCAAACGTAAGGCGCACCCTCTAAATATTAATTAAATTCAAAAATATTTCGTAGGTGTTATAATATCACTAAAAGACAACATAATTTTGCTATTAGATAAGATTATCTCAAAGTTTGGTTTTTTGACCCATCCTAGTATGGATTCTGTGGAAGTTTTCATTAAATATACGATTATTATGTTCCACGTTGGTAATTGTGTTATTAAAATTTTGAATTGTGGTTTTTACTACTTGAATTTGATCCTTAAGTAAATTATTAAATTCCGATTCATCTGTTAACACAGATTTTATTGCAGAATCATAATATGTCGCGTCATCGTGATCTAAGGTGCCGAATAAGGTTTTCATTATTGAACCTATGCCATTTATTATTCCCCTTTTCACACGGGAATGAGATACTAAATCTTTTAAAGTCGCATCATTGGTGTACAGTGTAGGTACAACGCGTTTAATTAACACGAATGTGGAATTACAAGATGATAGCGATTGATTTGTGTATGACTTACATAGGAGTTCGGTTTTAGCTAGAGTATTTTCGACTAAACTTAATTTATTTTTAAACATATTTACATCAAGGAAGCTTACAATCTTCCAATAGGAATCGAAAAATTTAACGGATGAGATTCTTTCAAAATAAATACCTGGTGATTGATCTATCGGTTGAATAGTGAGATTGTTTGGCTTAATAGCGATGCAGCGGCATGTCGTTAACCTGGAACAAACGCTTTCTTTAGGCGATTTGTATGTACTTTCACCCTTTTGTTCTTTATTTGAAGTGTACAATTAACATTTGAGTTGACCTTAACAATTTTGTAGGGTCCTGTATATTGCGGAGTTAATTTTTTTGAAGTGTTTGGTTTACTACCTTCATTCAACAAAAATACCATCTCGCCTACTTTGTATTCGACGTTATTAGACTTTTCGTCGTACCTAATCTTATTATACATCTTAGAGTTAATTAGGTTGTTCTTCGCGATCTCGTGTGATTTTTGGAATCTTGGACGTAATTCGTCAACGTAATCGTCGTAGGTATATTTAAATTGGGGACTTTGTTTTAGGGACGATGGAAGTGTTGGTTTTGTTCCGAATAAAAGTTCAAATGGGCTGAATTTAGTAGAAGTGTGAATTGATGTATTGTATGAAAATACTGCTAAATCTACCCATGAATCCCAATCGGTTTGGTTTGGATTGATATAATGCTTTAAGTATTCCGATAGAGTGTGGTGTGATCTCTCGAGTGCCCCATTCGATTGTGGGTGATAAGCGGTACAATTAATAGTTTTAATTTTGAATAATCTTGCCATTTCATTAAATAATATTGATGTAAAGTCTCTACCTTGATCAGTGAGAATTACTTGTGGGAGTCCGAATTTACAAATAAATTTACTTACGAGGGTTTGCGCAATAGTGATAGATTCGTGATTTGGGATTGGATAAGCTTGGATAAATTTAGTGAGATCGTCCTGTAACGTTAAAATGAACCTATTTCCGGATTCAGTGAGAGGAAGTGGACCTACAATGTCTAATGCAATTTTATCTAGAGGTTTTGTCGAAGTCGTTGTAATTTCCATGGGTTTACGATTTTTCTTCCTAACAAGTTTGTTCTTTTGACATTCGTTGCAATATTTAATAAATTTTTTAACATCCTTTTTCATATTTGACCAACGATATGTTTGTTTAATTCTAGCGAGTGTTCGGTGAAAACCTGTGTGACCTGCTGTCGGATTAGCATGGTTTTCTTGTAAAATTTTTGGAATCAATTCAGGATCTGGATTAATTAATACATCGTGAAAAACTTTTATTTGTTATTTATAGCGAATCATTGATCTTATTTTATTCCATCTTAAACTATCATAACTTATACCTAAGCGTGGCATACTGATAGACGTGATTTTTTCTTTGATTAACAGATCTTTGAGAGTTTTCAAAACATTAAATAAAGTTTCGTATGTTGGTTTATCCCAATAATTGTCTTTATGAATGAGATAAAATATAAAATGATTATTATTTCCTATTTTCGCTACACTATCGATATCTGGATTTTGATCTTTTAGTTTTTGCATACAGTTGTACCTTTCGTTTAAATCTGTAAGGGGTTTATCAAAACATTGCATATCTTTACTAATTGTTACGAGTACGTTGTCTGGTTTGTCTAAAAAATTATTATCAAATTCTTGTAGGTTATTATTTATTATAATATTTTTCTCAGAATACTCTAGAAATGATTTATACGTTAATTCCTTTTCTGAATTTAATTTTAATACTTGAAATTGATCATTTACTGAATTTTCGATTTTCTCTGGAATAATTCTACTAAGAGTGTCTGCGTGTTGGTTTGATTTACCTGGACGATATTCGATATCGTAGTCATATTCTTCTAGCGCTAGTCGCCATCGTAATAATCTGGATGACGGATCTTTAACATTAAATAACCACTTTAATGGACGGTGGTCTGTGAAAATAGTAAATTTTCTACCGTATAAGTATGGTCTAAAAAGTTTAATTGACTTTATTTAAGGTCCTACTAGCATACGCTATGGGAAGATCTTGGCCTAGTTCACCTTGTGAAAGAAGATAAATAAAAAGGTTTTTCGAAATCTGGATATTGTAATAGAGGTTCTGAAGTTAGGATGTTTTTTAATCGTTCGAAAGAACTTTGCTGGGAGCTTTTCCAATTAAAAGATACATTCTTCTTAAGTAATTTAGTGAGAGGTTGAGAAAGCTCGCTAAATTTTGGAATGAATCGTCGGTAATATCCGGCTAAACCTAAAAAGGCACGAATATCTTTAACGTTTTTGATTTGTGGATAATTTAGAATAGCATCGACCTTCGAAGGGTCTGGTTTAACACCTGAATCGGTTATTAAATGTCCGAGATACATTACTTCTCGTCTTAAGAATTCGCACTTGTCTGGCTGATTTTTAAATTACTGTCTGATAGTCGCTGAAAGACTTCTTTTAATCGATTATTATGTGTCTCTAGATCACCTGCGTGTATGACAATGTCGTCTAGATAGACAAAACATCTATAATTTTGTAACCCGGTTAAAACTGAATTCATCAACCGCTGAAATGTAGCTGGTGCGTTTTTTAACCCAAAGGGCATACGATTGAATTCGTAATGTCCTGATGGGACAGAGAAAGCAGTTTTTTCCGTGTCGGCAGGATCGATTTCGATTTGGTGAAATCCCGATTTTAGATCGATGGTAGAGAAATATTTTGAATGACCCAGCTGGTCTAAAATGTCCGATATATTCGGTAGGGGATATGAATCTGAGACGCTGATTTCGTTAAGTTTTCGGTAATCGATAACGATTCTCCATTTTTGTTTTTGTGAAGCATCGGATTTCTTTGGGACTATCCAAATAGGAGAACTCCATGGTGAGTACGATGGTTTTATTATGTTTTGTTCGAGCATTGATTTAATTTGATTTTCTACTTCAGATTTATGAACTTCAGGGAAGCGATATGATTTAGTGCTAATCGGAGTAGTTGACGTCGTAGGAATTTTATGGAGGATTTTATTGGTAGATGAAAGGTCATCGCCTTCTAAATAAAATTAAATTCGTGACATATTTTGACTATGGACTTTTTCTCCTCTTCATTTAAATGCTGTAGCCGCAAACACTTAGAAATTTTACAAAGCCTGTCACTGGCAGTATTTTGATTAATTACGCGAATTGAATTACGATTTTTATTAATTTGATTATCGTCATATGGTTCTATATTGATCTCGATTCTAGAAATTTTTATTAGTCGATCTGTCGTATTTAATACAGTGGTCAACGCTGTACCATCTGGATTAACTTTTATTAGACTCGAGCTCAGGATTACTCCTTCTAAAAGATTAATCCTAGGAGTTATTCCATATGTACAATTATTATTATTAAGAATTTTAATTTTTATAACAGTTTCTGACCTTGGATTTAGGATTACGTGATCGGGATTTGTTTTGATGTGGGAATTAGAAATTGAATTAGATCCCGATGAATTTTTGTCAGAAATAGATTTAGAAATAACACTTTGAATATGGTAAATGTTAATCTTATGATTTTGGATTGTAAGTGTGTCGGTGTTATAGTTGATGTTTGCTTTATACCGTTTTAGGAAGTCGTTACCGATTATGCCGTCGAACTCAATAGGGAATTCGTCACTTACTGCATAAAATGTGTGACTGTATATCCTAGAACCTAGGGGTATATTAAGATTTATGGAGCACAGAGTACGGGTAGGGTTGCCTGTGTCCGAGTCAATGCCCTTAAGGACCAGCTGATCGTCTGGACAACATAGAGCTTTAGGATTCAACTTAGATTTTTTTATAAGGCTAACATTTGCACCTGTGTCCAAAAGAAAGGAAGTAGTAGATTTTAATTGATCGACTCTATCGAGGTAGATATAGGATGTTGTGGTGTTTGAATTGATTACAGAGATTCGACCTGAATAACATTTGTGCTCCTCTTCCCGGTCGCCGGTTGAGGATTTGTTAAGTTTAAAGTCTCTGTTGAGTTTTGTCGCCTTTTGTTATTGTATTCTCTCTTTCTACATTCGGAGATTACGTGTCCGAATTTCTTACAATAATTGCAAATTTTACGTTCTTGGGGGTGCAGATCACCTGTCTTATGAAATTTGGGACCGAAATTAGAATTTTGATTGGAATTTGGTTTCCAGTTTGAATGAGAATTTGAATTTGGCTTAGAGTTAAAATTTGGATTTTTAATGTGATTGGCTGATGTGTATTTTTTTGAATTTTTGTACCTGCAGTTAAAAGATGAATGACCCGGTTTGCTACAAAAATCGCAAAATCTAGCACTACTGTTATTTACTAGTTGGTATTTTTTTATTTCATGCTTTGACTTAAGAAGCTGTTCTTCACTAAGAGCGATACTAATGGCTTCTTCTAATGAGTCTGGATTTTGTGACCTAACTAAAATCGATAGATCGTTAATTAGCCCGGTTTGAAAAACATGCAGTGCTTGATCTTTCCACAAGTCGATATAAGCATTTTTTCTTTCCTGCGTTAGGTTACTGTCTAATGTGTCTAGCAATTTTATATAACAGTTATCTACTTTGTTTGAATAAGAAATGACGGATTCGTTATAATCTTGTTTTAAAGAATTTAATTCTAGTTGCCATTGACTAGCTGTACGTTTTTCCGCGTATGCACTGAGTAAATGTTCTTTTAAAGTGTCCCAATCTTCGAACGTTCGATTTGATACTAAAGACCTAGCTTTGTCTGTTAATTTTGTCTCGATCATCGTCAACAGTATCGGTTTTAACTCAGGCTTGATGAGTTTCATGGCTTTGCTACAGTTATCAAGAAACTCTCGTAATTTCGCTTTGTTTCCGTCGAACTTAAATAACATATTTTTCGCGATTTCCAAAGAGATTGACATGGTTGTGCTATTTCCTGTCACGGTTTTAACTTCTTTTAAATCTGGGTATAGTGACATTTAGTTAATAATTACAAAAATAATAAATTTTGAGTGGAATTTGACGCTACTTTCGATAAAAATTATATGTGTAAATAAGATAACTAACTTACAGTGATAAAATTAGCGCAAGACGCATTGTAGATTCTGATTGTAGCGGAGATACGCAACGGGTGGAGATCTGAGCGCCAGACGTCGACGTCGAAGTTGGACGTTGAAATTGGACGCTGAAGACGAACGTTTGGACTGGACGCTGATGTTGTCTGTTGAACTGCCTCGGAAACGTTTAGGTACTTTGTGTTTTTCCTGAATTTCTCTGGGTACTCAACACTACAGTTCCGTTTCGGAGCAAACGCACATTCGTAGTTTCACGAACTATTTTTGCGATGCGAAATACCGAAAAATAAAAATCTATCCCACTTCTGACACCAAAAATTTCTGTAATGTACCAAGGGAGTGGATTAAAACACAACTCTACTAATAATTACGTTTAATGAACAGTTAATATAATTAACAGTACAATTTATCGACTGATTCGCGGCAAGCTCAGAACGTATCTAATGAGTTTTGTGAAGAAAAGTGCTGTCCATTCCTTGGGGGTGAAGGGCGGCGCTTCCGTACCCACGCTATCGCAATATGCATCCATATGTTCGGCGAACTCGCGAACACCACTGATTGTTTATGGGCGCACTCACGCGCTATTACTCTAGTCACTGTAAATCTATGTTTATAGGATCTTTCTGAAGGGAATCTGGTATAATATAATTCGTATGCGTGCACAGTGGCAAGTCTGGCCATAACGAATAAACATTGCAAAGAAATAATAGAAAATATCCGGCAAATGGATACATCCTGTGCACTGTACATTACAGTCGTATTTGGATGATCAAAAAATCAAATGAAATGGCAGAAAGAACTCTACAATATACTATACCTTGCGTCTTTAATGCATTTAAAACAGCTGCATGACAGCTGTCAACTTTTGTTTTTTAAATGCAATGGTATAATTACTGTAATAAATTTCGAAAGAACTTTTTTTTCTGCGTTCAATGATGTGCTGCAATAAATACTTATTTTCAAAACAACAGAAAAAAAATAAAAAGAAATTAATAAATTATTAACATGAAATGACATAATAAACAGTTGCTGAACAATAAATGATATCTGTTTTACGGTAAATAGTGTAGTGTCTATAAGTACTTCCTCATAGGCAAACAAGTGACGATAACTTTTAACATTTTGTTTTTGTCTTTGCTGACAATAAACAAAAATGTTGACAGTTATCGTCATAGAGTTTTTTCTGCCATTTCATTTGATTTTTTGATCATCCAAATACGACAATAAACACCGACGCTATTCGCATAGGCGTTTTTTTGGACTCAGCCTGTATACCGGCTGTTTCAAATTGGGTGTGCATTGAAGGGATCTCCTAAACCAGGAGAGTTACAGATTCGGTTAAATGGAAGAAAAGTTGCACCAGTCATTGTTTAATTCATATCCAAGAACATCCATTAACAGAACAAGAACATCCATTAACAGAATCAATTTTCTCTTAAGTGTTCTTGAAGTATTGGTGAAAATGTAAAAATATCGATTTTCTTTTTTCCTCTGTAACTCCCTTATTAAAAATAATTTAGAAATTCTGTCTTAACTTTCTACAGGTACTTTTGGATTCTGCTTCAAATAGGGGCAGTAGAATTGTGGTCGCACGTTTCGTCTCTCCGCGACCATCCTCAGTTTACATTTTTTAAATATAACGTATACCTTTTTATTATCGTATTTGTTGGCATTTTTTCTCCTGATTGTAATGGTATATCACACTTAATTATTGGTATTAATTTGAAGCTTAAATAATACAGATTTTTATATGAAAATTTTATTTAATACATAATTTCAAATATTTAGTTCATTTTCTTAGCTATAGTGTAAATTTCAATGAATTATTTAATATCTGTCTCTTTAGTTATTGTATAATAAATTCTTTTAACGGACACTGATAGTGCACATTTGTAGTATCCGATAAAAGAATTTGTTATACGAGATAGTTGTTGACGAGGCTAATTTTACAAACAAGGGAATATTTAATAGAAATGTATGTACATAGATATTGGTCCAGGGAGAATCAAAAAAGATTTCAACAAGTGTGACCACAGATACAATTCAGCTTAAATGTTTGGTGTGGTATTTGGCATAATTACATCGATTTTTTAAGGACAGCATTGGAAAACATTTTAGATTGCATTCCTCTAAATCATATTAGGGAATTGTAATTTCAAAATGATGGACCACCAGCACATAATGCTGAAATAACAACAAATTATTTGAATCAAACTTTTCCTGATAGGCACAAATGGACCTGTCGCGTGGCCTCTAAGATCACCAAATCTTAGCCCTTTGATTTTTTATTGATTGATTGATTTTATTGATTTTTCCTCTTCCGACATTTGAATGTTAGTTATTAATATTTAGTAAGTAAAAAAAGTACTAAGGAATAAATTTACTTATTAAATAAATCATGACGAAACTGTATCAAGTTTTTTTTATCATATTTTAACTTTACTTGAAAAAAGTATTAATCGTTATACATCACTGCAATCAGCAGAAAAAATGCTATCGAATAGAATAATTAAAAGATATACGTTGTATTTAAAAAATCGAAACTGAAGATGGTCGTGGAGAGACGAAACGTTTGACTTCAATTCTGTCACCTCTATTCGAAGCAGAATAAGAAAGTGCCTGTAGAAAGTTAAATCAGAATTTCAAAATTATTTATAATACGAGAGATACAGAGGAAAAAAGAAAATCGACATTTTTACATTTTGATCAATATCTCAAGAAGAAATAAGAAAAAATTTATTCTGTGGATGAATACGAATTAGGCATTGATTCGTGCAACTTTTCTTCCATTTAACCAAATTTGTATCTCTTACGGTTTAGAAGATCCCTTCAGTGCACACTCAATTTGAAACAGCCGGTATATAGGTGTATACATATACATATATAGGTATATATTTTCTTTTCAGGGATAAATTCAAGCGGTATCAAATAACAGGGAATTAAATGCTTACAAAAGTTCTTTATTCGGGAGAATAAGAACCTTTTTCGGATATTGGACCAATACTCGTTTCCGTTTTATTTGATTTGCTTTTTTGGTAGGTTTTGACTGTTATTATTGTGGGCGGAGATAATTTTCAATTATTTCTTAAACCACCGTCTCCTTTTTTAGTGTTAATTTTGTTGATTTTAGATAGTATTAGTAGTATAGATAGTATGATTAGGTAGGTAGGTAGCTAGGTAGGTAGCTGTTAGATTTCATGTAGTGTTTTTTAAATTGAACTGAAGATGACAGCTTAGCTGCCGAAATACGTATCTACGGATATAAAATTACTGTGGGCGGAGATAAATTTCAATTATTGTAAAAAATGCCATAATATGAGTGCTTATATCTTTGTTATTTATTTACATTTCGTCTTAATTTTTGTAGGTACTCAACACAATATCTTTTCTACAGAAATTTCAAAACAGCTTCGGTCTATCAGTTATCATGTGCACAGGGTGTTGAGTTTTGCAAAAGATAATTTTTCTCAAAATTTTCAAGTGGAACACCCAGTATATCTAGACTCTCGTGAATAAGCTTTCACTCTCGTGAAACACTGTTTTAATAAGTTTTCATAAAACGCCAAATGTATTTGCCTAAACTGAAGAAGTCGTGAGACAAAAATTAATAATTTTTCTTTCTTTCAATATTGACGTTATTTAGCCTTTCTGTCCGGTTCTTCTATTTTGATTTGCTGATAAATCAATGAATATGTTTTTTTTTTGTTCAAAGTAATTGAATATGTTCCTGTTAAAATAATTCCTATTGTGGCGTAGCAACATACACGCATCTAACATATTCCCCGAACCAACCGCCATCCAGGTAATCCCGGGCCTTAATCCCCAAGCTGTACGCAGCGAGGCTATTAACGAGCGCACTAATGACCATATTAGGCGGACGAGTTCGGCGAAATTCCTGATGCAAGTGCGCACACCGGCACGCTCTAATGAGACGGATTAAACGAAGAGTATAGGATCAAGAGGGGTGTTCTTAGAACAACCCGGGAAGAGGTCCTATATAAACCGGCCAAGGCACTTCAAATCCTGCTGCTGAATAGGCCAAACGAAGGCTCTTGCTACTGCTGCCGAATAGGCCAGAACGCAAACTTCAAATCCTGCTGCCGAATAGGCCAGAACGAAGGCTCTTGCTACTGCTGCCGAATAGGCCAGAACGCAAATTTCTGCTCCTGTCGCTGAATAAGCCAGGACGAAATATCACCCCTACGGTATAAGGTCTGAGCAACACACCGCCAGAATCCAAGTCGCATCTCGAAGAACCAAGCTGGCGCCGACACCGGTACCACGTGGGCGGACGAAGGCGACCATGAAGAGGAGTCGTTACCGGAGACATCAGCATCGACAGGAACTCCGGGACGCATTGTCAAAAGCTCGCTTTCCCCGAGCAGTGTCCCCCTTACCGCCGTCGCCGCAACGAGGATCCGCCATCGCGCCAGAGACCGAAGGTTTCACTGGGCCATACCGACTGATCCCTCTAACGGTACCTCCACCGACGTACCACGAGGTATCACGCGCCCAGGTCCACCCGTTAGATCCACGTCTTCCCATGGTACAACGCGACTACGCCAAGTTAGGAGAAGAGCAATACTATCGTCAGATAGAATTTTGATGTGTATATATTGTATATAACCTGTTCCATTAATATAACTCTGCATTTACTGGAAGTTGTGTATTTGTCGGCATTACAAACCGGCTGGGCACGTGACACCCACGCACCGCGCCTCCACATTGGTGACCCCGAAGCCCGACACACAACATGTCTCTCAACGACGAAACCCCAACCAACGCCGCCACAATGGTTCCAAACGCCACTGATGCAAACAACGACGCGCCCAGAATAGAGAGGATCCAGATGAAAGTCCCACCGTTCTGGCAATCCGATCCGTAAGTTTGGTTCATCCAGCTGGAACACCACTTCGCACTCAGCCGGATCACGGGAGACGACACAAAGTTCAGTTAAGTCGTCGCCAATCTAGACTCAAAGACGTTCACGGAAGTCCGCGACATCCTGGTAAACCCCCCGGTGACCGAACGTTACGAGAAAATCAAAACAGAGCTAATACGACGTATGAGTGCCAGCCAGGAGGAAAAGACCCGACGCCTACTAGAACACGAGGACCTGGGAGACAGGAAACCGTCACAATTCCTGCGTCACCTACAAACACTGGCCGGAAGCACAGTTCCGGATGCACTACTGCGATCTATCTGGCTCGGACGCCTCGCATCCACCACGCAGGCAATACTCACCACCCAGAGCCACACAGGCCTCGAAAACATCGCGCGCCTAGCAGATGCCATCGAGGAAGCCAACACCCACTACAAACAGCACTCGCCCATCACGGAAGTATCACGAAATCAGGCGACATCACCCACAAGGGCCGCTAGTTGGCAGATGTCGTTCAACAAACTCGAGGAACAGATACACGCGCTAACACAAAAATTCGCCTCGCTAGCACGAGAACCACGCCAGGAAACGAGACAACGGCCGAGGTCAAGATCCAGGGGCAGAAACCGCACACCTTAACCGCCAAACCAGACCCATTGTTGGTACCACCGCAGGTTTGGCAACCAAGCAAGAAAATGTCGGGCACCCTGCGATTTCCACACCAAACAACACCCGCAGGAAAACTCCCACGGCGGACACTGATGGCGACCAGAGATCCGCAACCACCCTCACGTCGCCTGTTCATCAACACCGGCCTGAACTTTCTGATCGACATAGGATCCGACCTGTGCGTGTTTCCAAGGAAATTCTCGCGAGTACGCGGACCGCCAACAACATACCAACTGTACGCTGCGAACAATACCATCATCCGCACCTATGCCATCATCTGCGGCGGATTTTTCCATGGAAATTCGTCGTGGGTGACGTATCCACCTCCATCATCAGGATAGATTTCCTCGCACACTACAACTTGCTCGTGGACGCAAGACAGGGGAAGCTCATAGATGGAACGACTACCCTGGAATCAACCGGCCGCACCACGACACAAAAATCCGCACAAGTAAGTGCCGTAGACACCCGCGACGCTTACCACGCACTACTAGCCAAGTTCCCCGGCCTCACGCACCCGCGGGGAACCCCACCCACAGTGAAACATTGCACAAAACACCACATACGCACCACCCCAGGACCACCTACAACCGGAAGACCCAGACGCCTGGCCCCGGACAAATTCAAGTTAGCCAAGGCGGAATTCGATACGATGCTGCAGTTAGGGATCGCGAGGCCTTCCGAAAGCGCCTGGGCTGCACCACTACATTTGGTGAGCAAAAAGAATTCGGAGTGGAGACCATGCGGAGACTACCGAGCACTAAACTCACGTACAATACCCGAGCCGATATCCGGTGCCGCACATCGAAGATTTCGCTCAAGGATTACATGGAAAAAGCATATTTTCATCCATAGACCTGATCAGAGCTTACAACCAAATACCAGTTGCACCGGAAAATATACCAAAAACCGCGATCACCACTCCATTCGGACTGTACGAGTTCCCGTTCATGACATTTGGTCTCAGGAACGCAGCCCAAACGTTCCAACGCTTCATGGACGAAGTTATTCGCGGACTAGATTTTTGCTATGCATACATCGATGACATCCTAGTAGCTTCATCTAGCAAAGAAGAGCACATGACGCATTTGCAAATGCTTTTCTCTCGGCTCCAGAAGTACGGCATAGTAATCAATCCCTCCAAATGCAAATTCGGGACACCAACCATCAAGTTCCTAGGATACGATATAACACCCCAGGGGACAACACCGCTAACAGAAAAAGTCAGAGCTCTGAACGACTTTCCTCAACCCAACTCAGCCAAACAACTCCGACGATTCTTGGGTATGATTAATTACTACAGGCGTTTCATCCCAAGAATAGCAGAAATACAAGCACTCCTGAACGACCTGCTGAGAGGAAAAATCAAAGGCAACCAGCCACTCAACTGGACCCCCACCGCTCTCACCTCGTTCCAGGACTGCAAGAAGCACCTCGCCGAGGCAACGCTGCTTAACCACCCGAACCCAAACAGTAAACTGGCCATCACCACAGACGCCTCAGATAACGCCGTGGAAGGCGTGATACAGCAACTTCACCAACAAGAATGGCAACCGTTGGCATTTTTTTCAAGGAAACTCAGCAATGCCGAAAGAAAATACTCAGCCTACGATCGAGAATTACTGGCAGTCTACGCAACAGTAAAACAATTCCGACATCTCCTAGAAGGACGTCAATTCACGATTTTCACCGATCATAAGCCTCTAATCTTCACTTACAAACAAAAACTAGAGAAATGCACGCCAAGACAGTTCCGACATCTGGATTTCATCGGACAATTCACGACCAACATCCAGCATTTGCCAGGAAAAAACAACGTCGTCGCCGACACCCTCTCCAGGACAGAAGCAGTCATAGACTACGACGCACTAGCAAAGGACCAGCAAGTCGACGAAGAACTAGCGCAGCTGCTGCAAAATAACACCACGAATCTGAGACTCAAACCAGTGCAACTTCCAGAATCCGCGAATTTACTATACTGCGACACATCCATAAACATAGTACGCCCTTTTGTCACACAGCATTTCGGAAAACAGCTTTCACTAGCCTGCACCAATTGTCGCATCCTGGAATTAGAGCTTCAACAAAACTCCTCACCGAAAGATTCGTGTGGTCAAACATAAAAAAGGATTGCAAGGAATGGACCAAACTATGTTCACAGTGCCAACAACCCAAAGTCACAAGACACGTCACTACATCACACGGATCTTTTCAACTCCCTGCACATCGCTTCGAGCATGTCCATATCGATTTGGTCGGACCCCTACCAATTTCCGAAAACAAACGCTACCTACTGACATGCATCGATCGCTACACAAGATGGCCAGAAGCAATACCCCTGGAAAACATCGAAGCGGAAACTGTGGCACAAGCCTTTTACGCACAGTGGATAGCGCGCTTCGGTACCCCATTACGTGTGACAACCGACCAGGGACGACGCGACAGTTTGAATCTCAACTCTTTCGACACCTCGGAAATCTCCTAGGATTCGCACGTATCCGAACAACTGCGTACCACCCAGCAGCAAACAGAATGATAGAACGATTCCACCGCCAATTAAAAGACGCAATTCGCTGCCATACGGGAAAGCAATGGACGCAGATACTACCCACAGTTCTCCTCGGTATCCGGAACGCCTGGAAAGAAGATCTCGGAACAACCGCCGCCGAGCTAACACTGGGAGAACCCTTGCAACTACCTGGACAATTCCTGAGCGAAACCAACCAAGAAACCCTACTCGACCCAGCCAGCTTTGCGGATCAACTCAAACAACATTTTCGCAAACTCCTACCTTCACCTGGAACACAGCATGGAACGCAAAAAGTCTTCGTATTCAAAAATCTCGACACCACGACACATGTCTACGTACGCCGCGACAACGTCCTCAAACCACTACAATAACCATACGAAGGACCGTTCAAAGTACTCAAGAAAAACCCCAAACATTTCACCTTGGAAAAAAGAGGTCAACCGACAACAATATCCATCGACAGGCTGAAGCCGGCATACTTCGAAAACACTACAACAACCCAACCCGAACCCACAAAACCGAACAACGAAAAAGACGCCCCGCCAGACGAAAGTCGAACCACACGAAGCGGACGAAGGGTCAGATTCCCCGACCGTTACTTATCGTGATCGCTTCTCGACCACTAGCAGGGGGATATGTGGCGTAGCAACATACACGCATCTAACATATTCCCCGAACCAACCGCCATCCAGGTAATCCCGGGCCTTAATCCCCAAGCTGTACGCAGCGAGGCTATTAACGAGCGCACTAATGACCATATTAGGCGGACGGGTTCGGCGAAATTCCTGATGCAAGTGCGCACACCGGCACGCTCTAATGAGACGGATTAAACGTAGAGTATAGGATCAAGAGGGGTGTTCTTAGAACAACCCGCGAAGAGGTCCTATATAAACTGGCCGAGTGCCAGTAGCAAGGCACTTCAAATCCTGCTGCCGAATTGGCCAGATCGAAGGCTCTTGCTACTGCTGCCGAATAGGCCAGAACGCAAATTTCTGCTCCTGTCGCTGAATAAGCCAGGACGAAATATCAACCCCTACGGTGTAAGGTCTGAGCAACACACCGCCAGACACCTGTACCACGTGGGCGGACGAAGGCGACCATCAAGAGGAGTCGTTACCGGAGACATCAGCATCGACAGGAACTCCGGGACGCATTGTCAGAAGCTCGCTTTCCCCGAGCAGTGTCCCCCTTACCGTCGTCGCCGCAACGAGGACCCGCTATCGCGTCAGAGACCGAAGGTCTGGGCCATACCGACTGATCCCTCTAACAGTACCTCACCCGACGTACCACGAGGTATCACGCGCCACAGGGTAAGATCTAGATTCCTAAGCATTAGGGCAGTCACAAACTATTTTGAAACTTCAAGAATTCCATGTGGTTCAGGAGTTATAGCCAAAAAACCAAAATTTTCAAATTTCGTTTTTTTGTAATAACTTCTTTATTGTAATCGATATGTTTTTGCTATTTGTACTTTCTTAAGGCACTTTCTCATGCAGAATTCAAATGTGCTTTTAAATTTTTGTTTTCATTTTCCGTTTTCGAGTTTTCACCACCAACTTCAGTTTTTCTTATGGACGGTCAAGTAGGCTTTGGAAGAATTGAATGCGCTCTTTTTTTCTCTTTACAATGATATAAAACATGTAATATTTATTTTGACAGATAACGAAGAAAATTTAAAAAAATACATTTTCTCGACTAAACAATTTTCAAACAAATGAATACATAAAATAAGAAAGAATCACAAGAAACAAAAACTTAATTATTAGTTAATAACAAATAATAGGTAGTTGAATTGGGAAGTACTAAACTATTTATAAAAATGTTCGAATAATTGACCTTGCGTTCTAAACATGCGAATTGTTGTTCTTAATGCATTATGTAAATTACGACACGAACTTCTGCGAAATGCTGCAAGCACAGATTCACGTAGATCTTAACCCTTCATTGCTCGCGTGGATTACAATTGTAATCCAGAGTTTATATTTCGCGCATAAGTCAAATTCAGTTTTATTTACATAACGTGGCGCTTTCAGTAGCTGTCTATTACATGTTAAATAAAGTTATGAGTAAGGTTTTGTGATTATTAGATTAATACTTTTTCTATAAAACACTGTCAAGTTTGAGGAGCACAATTGCAGCGCCACGCGAGTATTCACGTAAATCATATTATCATATCTTCATGTTATTGTAGTTGTTTCTTGTTGTTTATTTATATTATTTTCAATACATTTATAATTTTCTTACCTTATAATAACAAAAAAAGAAAAATAATTACTTGGTTTATATTCAATGAAATAAATTGCCACACCGGTTTATTTTTCACAAATCATTCTTATTTAACTTTATTTACACAAAAAAATTACTAAGAATTTTTTTAAATCATTTTCCTAGAAGGTAGTTAATAACTACATCTGTTTGATTCACTGAATGAGTTGAAACACAATGATACTAATAATAATTAATTTGGACTACAGTTGTAATCCACGCGAGTAACGGCGTTAGATTTTGTTACGCGAGCACTGAAGGGTTAAAAGTGTTTGAACATAAACTTTATTTTTGACGTAACCCCAAACAAAAAAATTCAAAGGGGTTAAATCCGGAGACCGTGGAGGCCATAAAATAGGTCCACTATTATCAGTCCACGAATTAGGAAACTGGTTATTGAGATATTCCCTAATTATGTTTATCTTGTTGAAACCAAATATTCATAATTTCAATCAATGATAAATTATCAAGTTTATCTTCTAAATCAGTTTGTAATAAATTTAAATATCTTTGACTGTATAACGTTTCGTTAAAAAATATGGGTCCAATAAGCTTGTCTAAAGCTTGTCGTTTAAAATTCCGCACCAGGCATTAAAACCAAACCGCACTCTTGCCGACTTTCCCTAATAACGTGGGGATTTTCAGTTTCCCAAAAATGAACGTTATGTCTGTTAAACAAACCGTTATTTGTAAATCTACTTTCATCAGACCATAAGATCTTGGTAGGAAAATTATCATTATTTTGACATTGGTTGAGATACCAATAGGTTTGTTCGTAGTGCAGTTTGTAACTAGTTTGGAACCGTCAGATCCAGTCCCCCATCGAAGTTATGATCAATCTCGACCGTTGCGTTAGATGTAAAACGTTCATTGGTGCATATTTCCAACGGTTTCAAACTAATCAGAACTGTTCTACGAACAGACCTATTGACAAAATCGCAATCTTCTCTCTTGATCTTCTCTGAGTCTTTGCAAAATTGCATACTTATATGGATGGTATTTATGACGCTTTAAAACTCTCTGTGCTGTCGATTTTGAAATGCCAGTGTCATATGTTCTATTTCCCTAACAGATGTTTTAGGATTTTCAGTAGCGCACTGTAAAACGTTTACATCTTTCGAATTCCAACTTGGCTAACCTATTTTTTTGTAAGTACTTTCTAATAATTTTAATTAATATCTTTGAAATATTCATTTGTTTGAAAATTTGTTTATTTTTTATTTTTTGCATTAAACAAAGCATACGTTTGTCGAGAAAATGTATTTTTTAAAATTTTCTTCGTTATCTGTCAAAATAAATATTACATGTTTTATATCATTGTAAAGAGAAAAAAAGAGCGCATTCAATTCTTCCAAAGCCTACTTGACGATCCATAAGAAAAACTGAAGTTGAGGGTGAAAACTCAAAACGGAAAGTGAAAACAAAAATCTAAAAACACATTTAAATTCTGCATGAAAAAATGCCTTAGGAAAGTACAAATAACAAAAACATATCGATTACAATAAAGAAATTATTACAAAAAAACGAAATTTGAAAATTTTGGTTTTTTGGCTATATCTCTTGAACCACATGGAATTTTTTGAATTTCAAAACAGTTTAAGACTACCCTAATACTTAGGAATAATTCGTCTCCTTTAATCGAATTCGTATCTCTTATAATAAGCGAGATCCCCATGCTGGAAAAGTTATCTGGGACATATTGTATATTGTATATAACCTGTTCCATTAATATAACTCTGCATTTACTGGAAGTTGTGTATTTGTCGGCATTACAAACCGGCTGGGCACGTGACACCCACGCACCGCGCCCCCACACTATTTTTCTTTACTTTGAAAATATCTAAATAACGTTATAATAATAATTTAAAAAAATAAAATTTAAAATCACGTTGCCGTTTGCTATAAAATAGGAAAACAGTTGGTATAAATTTTTAATTGGCAGAACAATTATTCAATTAGTAGATAACACTACTTATACATTCAATTTTGTATTTTTGTATGATAACAAAATGCATTTTAACAATGAAGAGTTACGTGACATGACATACCTACTAGGAAAAGGCAACCAAAACTGTCTTTTGGCATCAAGATTATATTCGCAGCATTATCCTATGAGAAGACACCCGGATTATAGTTTTTCAAAGATTGAAAGAAAGATTCTAAACGCCAGGAAACATTAAATACAGTAAAAATGTTATTAAAATAACGTTATATAAATATTTTCAAAATAAAGGAAAATAGGAATTAGTTTAACAGGAACATATTCAATTACTTTGAACAAAAAATAAAACATATTCATTGTTTTATCAGCAAATAAAAACAGAAGAATCGGTCGGAAAGACTAAATAACGTCAATATTGAAAGAAAGAAAAAATATTAATTTTTGTCTCACGACTTCTTCAGTTTAGATAAATACATTTGGCGTTTTATGAAAGCTTATTCACGAGAGTCTAGATATACTGGGTGTTCCATTTGAACATTTTGAGAAAAATTATCTTTTGCAAAACTCAACACCCTGTACATATAATAATTGATAAACCGAAGCTGTTTCGAAATTTCTGTAGAAAAGATATTGTATTGAGTACCTACAAAAATTCACGACGAAATGTTAATAAATAACCAAAATATAAGCGCTCATAGTACAGCATTTTTTTACACTTAAACGTCAATATCTTACAAAATCTTAAGTAAAAGTTCCTAAATTTTTGGTTATTACCTATTCGTTATGCGTACTTTCGAAATATGTAAAAATATACTGGGTGTTCCAGTGAAGCTGAAGTTGATTGTAATTCATCAGTGTTATCTATTGCATTTTCTGTTAATAATGAAGACTGTAGAGTAGAAGTGGTTATGTGTTCGACGTTTATACACGGTTTCTATAAATGATTCTAACATCGCATTACCTCTGATAAACAAATGACCATGTGCCACTAACCACCGATACTGAACACAATCATTGGTAACGTCATCGGTTTTAATCCTTAAATAATCAAACATCTTTTTCAGAAGCTTATTTGGTGCAACATCATCAATTTAAGGAGTAAGTTGTAAACTCAAATTGAAACATTTGATACTGGTGTTGTGTTTTAGCAATAACGGTTTAGGTATTTAAATGTTTCAAGTTTATGACAGTGTTGACACTGACATTTTTCACATAGTAGAATACACATTCAAAAGGAAGTGGAATATCCAACGCAATATTCAATGCCTACTTTGATGTTAGAATCATTTATAGAAACGTTGTATTTTCGGCAGATGTGCAGGGAACTTCCCAGTCTAACTGTACTGAAGATTCAGCAATATTAGTATCACCTTGTTAGTTAAGGGAGTAATTAAATCCATTACTTCCATCTCATTTTCATTTAACTGATTTTCAAAAGGCTTTCCTCCAACTGTTACCGTTACTGTCTTTTTATTAATGATTAATTTTTTTGTTCGACTCCTAATGTCCTGCCATGTCTAGATAACATAAGATTTATTTTGTATTTTTCTACTTAATACCCGTAAATTACGGGTGCATATTTTCAATATCGGTTATCGATAACTTAAAAATATCGATATTGTCACGCTAAAGTATCAAGAAGCGCCTCTACCATGTCACATTAAATATATCCACCTCCACCATGTCACGTTAAAAGGTATCTACTGTTTTGTTTAAATTAAATGGAACACTATTTTATGTTAGAACTAAAATGTCTTTATTAAACGCTATGTTATAAAATAAACTGTCTTTAACCTTAAACTTAATTTAACTATCACGAATTTATTTACTGATCACTCGCTTTCGACTATCACTGCTTTACGGCTACTGTTATTTCTCTGAAGACGATCAGATCACTGATTTTCTATTATAACAAATGTGTGTCTTATATACTAAAGATGTACGTGACGTCATGACCAAAAGTCCACTAAATTCGGTGGATACGCGTAGTTACTAACCCGGAAAAGGTGGTGTCAGGATTTCTTATGCGGTTACCAATTTATTTGGAACGCAAGCTAATTGTTTTTTCGTTAAACCAATTACACATTGCTCTAGTTATTTTACTACGTCGGCAACTCCGATGAACCTGTAAGTTCAACGACAAAGCGTTGGAAGTCCGGTTCGCGGAGTGTGCAGATTCCGCAAATAACTCAGGTTTACGAAAGCATTTTAAATCAGTTAATAATTTCCAAATTTCTCGTAATCGTGACAACCTCCCTTTCCAAGTTTGCTCGACTCTGAGCAAAGAATCTGATACGAAATGGTCATGATATCAGTACACCTGTAAACAAATACAAAATGAAACATTTGCACGAGTAAATAAACACTCGTAAGCAAAAAAGATGTAAATAAATTCATAAGGAATGAAAACAAACCTAAGCATAAAAATGTAAACACATGTAAGCATAACGTATCATAATAATTACTAAAATTAATTTATCCCTCCGCCTAAATGAATTCAAAGTAAATTCCCCTATCAACTAAAATTATTCCCAATTAAAAGGAAAAAGAAAATGTTCATACACTGTCATCTGACAAGATCCTCAAATTAAGGTTTTCCAACGAAAGTCTGGTAATGGCTCCTCCTTCCGCTACCTCTGCAATCAGTTGTGGGTTTCCCATCTTCCTTGGCTGAGCTGGTCGATCCTTTTTCGGCTTTGTGGAAACTTCAATCTCTTCATATGGTCCGTCCATATCTTCAAAGTTACCTCTGCTTGAACCTGCTAATTCATGGAGAGTTCCATCTTTTCTCCGGGAGCTTCTTGATCCTTTGACGGCCTTTTCTTTAGGTCGTCCACATTTTTTAGCATGCCTTTTTCCTCCCTCCACGTCTCTCTCATTCAAGGGTTTTTTGGCCGACGCTTGATGAGTTTCCTGACGTTTCTTCTGCAGAAAACTGCAGAATCTTTTTTATACACAGGCCTAATAACACCAGCAGGGTAATTACAAACGTAGTAGTGGAAACATAAATTATGATTTCATGTTCCATTTCATATCCATGGGTGGGCGTAGCTAATACCATTGCACGGGCGGGTGTTCTTCTTAGAAGAATAATTACAGCAATGGTTAAGACGATGTTCCATAACAAGAAGATGGTGTTGCCATGAAAGGAGTTTTGGCTCTTCCGTGACATCTTCTCTTTTATTTCTTCCATCAAACTTTCAAAGTGTACTTGGGACTGACTGGTAGTGATGTTTAAATGCGGAATTGTTAGACTCCAATTTTGATTTACACATTCGCTAATATTGGTGTAAGTTGGTTGTGACCATATGGATGGCTTCATAACAAAGGTCTTTAGATTGGTCCATGTAGCTGGTAGAATGTGAGTGACATCGATGTTGCTTATTCCTTGGCCACAGGGAAATCTTGTAGCGATGATGACTTCTTTCCCTGTTATCAAACTACAATGACAAAGTATATTGGTTTTTACTGCTCCCTTCTTGGCATCGTGTTGGGGTTCCAGTTTGGTCGTTTCGTTTCTACACTTGATGGTCGTATCTTCTGCTGGATGAGTAATGATGAATTCCGTGTCCGTAAGTTCGGTGATCAGCATGGTATGACCTTTATGACATCGGAATGGACAGTATTGGCTTATTTCTTCTACAGTTGCTCCTCGGAAGAGTAGTTTAGCACATTGTGGTCCCTGTAGCGGATCCGACGAAAAGCGAGGCAGGAAACATAATTTGTCGTGGAATGGCCGGCATTGATGTAAATAAGCGCCTGTGATCGACGCTAGTGATTCCAATCCAAATTGCTGCTTTCCTACTGCTAGATGCAGGGTGTTGTGGTTGACCACGCAGGTGCTGTCCTTCCAAGCGAACGGTGTTGATGTTAATTTGTAGAGGGTCCATTTCCTTGATTTGGTCTTTGTTGGAACTTTGACTGTGATTGTTAGCTGATTACTTCCGATGCTGCAGTCAGTAATGGGCAGCTGGTAATATCTTCCGACGTTCTCTACTGGAATGACCAACTCCTGTTCTTCTTTGGATAGTGTCATGTCCAGTCTTCTTAAATCATTACTTAGTGCGTCCGGATTCACCATTAATATTGGAAGCTGATGTCCTTTGCACGAGGAGATGATGGATGTGAATTTGATGGAATTACTCAATGCGTATAGACGTCTGACGTTCATGACGATGTGATACAATGAACGGTGTACTGCATTGGATAATCCACGTCTTGTTGTACGATTCTCTTCGCTCAGTGCTTCCATGGCCTTGATTCTCCTTTGAACTATTTCCATCGAGTTTGCCACTTGGTATTGATAATCTTGGAATTTTTTGGAGTTGGTTCCAAAATCTTGTAATTCTTCTTGAAGTCCCTTGGTTAATCTTTTGATGACTTCTTCAATGTCCTCGTCTTCTGATATGATGTCATCTAATTGATGCTGTGTTGCTACGCCGCAACACCAATTTAGAGCGTCACCCATAAAGTTAAGTAACCTCTTCGAAATATTTTCTGTCATGTCTTCCACTTCGCTTTCTGGGAACTTGATTTGAAATGCGCTAAAGGTCCACCCTTGCTGAAGGATTTTCAGTTCTTGGTCCAGTGTGAATCCTAGTTGTTCCAACTTTTGACTCATTTGACATTCGAGGGTCTGGTTTGTACGACATTCGATGTCTTTAACGTAGTTGGCGTCGAAGTTGGATGGTTTCCACGGGGCTTGGTATATCACTGGCACAGTTGCTTCATAGACCATTGTTTCCGGTAGTGGTTTCCAGTGAACTCCAGCAGTGATTTCCACGACTGCTCCAATGGGGAAGGTCCACATTAGGAAGAGTAGGATGACTTAATAGGAGGTTTTCAGGGACACCATAAATTTCTAGCAAGATGTGACTTTTGTGACATAAATAGATGAGTGGAAAATTATAAGAAAATCTGGGAAGAAAAGGGAATTTGTAAGGTTTTTTTTTTCTTTTCATCTTTAGGATACATCTGCTTTCTGGATATTGGTGATGGAATGACTCTCGGAGTTTGGATAATTTCGAAATGTCATCAGGATCGGAGGCGGGGCAAAAATTACGAGACGAATACTTAAAACTACACTTGACTCAAGGAATTAGTCTTAGAGCGTTTTTCCTTAACCGAGTATGATGTTTCTAATGTTTCTAGCCTGCTGGTGCTCTTATGCTAATGCGACGGATTGCCTTTTCTAAACACACCGCGCATACAAATCTTGCAGCGTCTGTGGGGCGGATCCTGAACCCTGCGTATAATAGCAAGCATTCCTGCAGCTGGTTCTGCCTCTGCAGACGTCTGTCGAACATATAAATCAATTGTTCGTTTCCTTCACACAGTCTACAATGCGGCATGTTGTCCGTTATCACACGCAACTTTTTTCGGATTTTTACTTTTACGCGTACGGTGACACGCACGGAATTTTTGGCACCTCCACCATGTCACGCTAAAGTATCAAGAAGCGCCTCTACCATGTCACGTTAAATGTATCCACCTCCACCATGTCACGTTAAAAGGTATCTACTGTTTTGTTTAAATTAAATGGAACACTATTTTATGTTAGAACTAAAATGTCTTTATTAAACGTTATGTTATAAAATAAACTGTCTTTAACCTTAAACTTAATTTAACTATCACGAATTTATATTTACTGATGTCGGAACTTATATTTATTCGGAATTATCTATTACTCATTCATGCTAATTTAATAAATCTAATCTTACTTAATTATAGCATCTAAGCTTGGAGTGGGTCTGGCTTCCGACGCCAGCCCTTGGCGCGTAGACTCTCGCTTCGTGCACTTATTCACTTGACTTGATCACTCGCTTTCGACTATCACTGCTTTACGGCTACTGTTATTTCTCTGAAGACGATCAGATCACTGATTTTCTATTATAACAAATGTGTGTCTTATATACTAAAGATGTACGTGACGTCATGACCAAAAGTCCACTAAATTCGGTGGATACGCGTAGTTACTAACCCAGAAAAGGTGGTGTCAGGATTTCTTATGCGGTTACCAATTTATTTGGAACGCAAGCTAATTGTTTTTTCGTTAAACCAAGTACACATTGCTCTAGTTATTTTACTACGTCGGCAACTCCGATGAACCTGTAAGTTCAATGACAAAGCGTTGGAAGTCCGGTTCGCGGAGTGTGCAGATTCCGCAAATAACTCAGGTTTACGAAAGCATTTGAAATCAATTAATAATTTCCAAATTTCTCGTAATCGTGACAATATTTATCGATAATATCAATATTATCGATATACCGATATCCCAAATAGAAATCGTTATTCGATAATATCGATATATCGGTAAATTTTCGCAGCCCTAGCAGCGACCATCATTTATTTCAACCTTTTCAGTCCTTCTCTTATCAGAGACTTTATTGTAATTAAACTGCTTCCTACTTTTTGAATTAATTTTATTTACCGTCGGTTCACCAGTAAATGTAATTCGATTCCTTGCTGCTTGTTCCAACATTCTTGCCCGATCATACGTTTGTTCAAAATTCAGTTCTTCCACTAACAATTTCTGCCTAATTTGATCATTTCGTAATCCACTCACCAAACGATGATAACAATAACAATAACAATAACAATAACAATAACAATAACAATAACAATAACAATAACAATAACAATAACAATAACAATAACAATAACAATAACAATAACAATAACAATAACAATAACAATAACAATAACAATAACAATAACAATAACAATAACAATAACAATAACAATAACAATAACAATAACAATAACAATCACAATCACAATCACAATCACAATCACAATCACAATCACAATCACAATCACAATCACAATAACAATAACAATAACAATAATAAATTATTATCCATCATCACTGACAGTAATACCTTAAAGCTTCTTTAAGAAACGCCCGATAATATCGATATATCGATATCCCAAATGGAAATATCGTTATTCGATATTTATCGATATTATCGATAAATATCGACATATCGATAAATGTTCGCAGCCCTACCCGTAATACACACGTCAATTGTACTTAAATATAATCATATTTATCCATATGTCGATATTATCGAGGCAATTATTTACTCCATAAAAGGCATTGTTTATTAGAAAACATTCAATTCTGTCTTTGAATTTGGCTCAAGACAGTGTCTTGATACTATGCGGCAATTTATTAAAAAGTTTTATTCCAAAGTGATTCGGTCCGTAACGGTTTATATCGAGTCTAAAGAACTCTGGCCTTATATTATTTTTATTCGTAGTATTTTAAATTATGAACTTCACTCTGTAAACCATAGTTTTTGGAATTAGCTTACATATACAGGCTGTTTCAAGACCTTTCCGAAAAATTGCAGGAGGTGATAGTAGAGTTAAAGGGGATAAAAAAAGTCCCCTACCAATTTTATCTTGGAAGCTTTTTTTTTTTCTAGCGAATCCGACCCAAACGGTTGGGAACTGCAGAGACTGCACGTGATACATATTTACAAGTTATAAGCAAGTGTCGGAGCACGTCCAGTACCGTCTCGCATCGAGCATACAGAGAATTATGAAAACACAGCGGTTTTCAAACGGTGAGGGTCGCTTTTCAAAAATTCTTATCTCGGCAACTGAGGCCGAAAAAAAATTAATACATACCTTTCTTACTCTGTAGCGTCTCTAATATTATATCCCGAAGTTTGTCGGAAAGGTCGTGAAACACCCAGTATAACAGACATTGCAATATGTAAATTGAGGGAGTTGTTAAAAGTTTCGTATCTCTAAATTTTGTTTTTACATCCTCACGATATCCTAGACGACAAATGATGCGAATAGCTTTTCTCTACAGGGAAAATATTATTTTTATGCCTGATGAGTGCCCCCAGCATAAAATAGCTGCTTTTAGACCTTCAATGGTAAAAGATTAGCGAGATTTCGTAAAACAATAAATTTCTTGATATTTTCTTAGATATGTACTCTACATGTTGATTCCAGGACAGTTTTGAATCTAGAATGATACCTAAAAGTTTACCTATATTGTATTTATTAAAAAGGATTTCCCATTATCTCATGAATGCGAACTGAAAATTTGAGCTTATAATTTACAATGGTTACTCAGAAAAACTTTTTTAAAAATTAGCGCTTTGTAAAAGGCCTCTTAAGTGCAGTTTCTATTATTTTGGAACTAACGATATCGGGCGGAAGTTATCCTCTGTTACAGAGCCTCCTTTGTGGATGGGTATTACTTTTGATATTTTTAAATCGTCAGGAAATGTATTTTCTATTAAGCATAGGTTAATAAGTTTAGTGAGAGGTACGAGTATTACATTTTTTATCAGTTTTATGCTGATGGTATTTACCGTCAAATAATCTTCACACTGAGAAAAATGAAATAGTTAAGTCAATAATTTTTTGAATGTTAACATTTTGTGCGTTAACTTAAATAAAATTTACTTCTTTCAACAGTAATATTCTTAACTGAACATCTTGGAAATTGTTAAAGTAACACTAAGAAAATGTTAAGCTATTACATTTGACTGAATGATGTAAACGTTTTGCCTTAAAATGAAAGTGTTTAATATGTTAGATCAAAAAGTTGAAATTTCAAAATGATCGTAAAGTGCTGTTGCTTTTATGTGTCTGTTTTGATTTTTTACTTAACGGAATAAATGTTAAGTCAAGTAAAAGCGAGGGTTAATTCCCATATTAATACACTGAGAAAAATAGGACCAAAGAATACGTTTATATTAACAAGAATTCCGAACATTTTGTTCGGATTCTCGTTAAAAGACGACTCAGCGTCCTACTGCAAAATTAACACTATGTGGTTTGTTGTTTAGAGTATCATTTCCTGTCATGATAAAATTACCGGAGTAATTAACAAAAAGTCAGACATTTTGTTACTAATTTATTCAGCATAATATTTCATTATGGTTTATTATATTTTAACACTACGTATTATGTAGAATGATAATTTTGCATTCTTAAACTTAAACAGTTTCATTGTGCTAAGAATCATGATTAATTTAGAGTAAGATGGATCTTATAATATGACAGCATTATACTTTTACATTATACTTTTATCTTATCAATAGGAATGATATTTTAACAAAATCGCAAAATTCCATTTTTCTCAGTGTAAGACGTCATACATTTAGTCATGTATCATTAGAATGATATATGAATTTACGTGTTATGTTTGCAGAAATAAACAGTAAACAGTCATCGAGTTCCAGATGGCGCCTGCTAAAACTTCACGTATATTTACTGCCTCTCCCAGCATAACTAACCTTGTTGTTCGACATCGTTTCTTAAGTGGATAAGTTACTCATCCTTCGTCCGACACCCTGTGTCCGACATTATAAAATTCGTTGAGAGGTTTGTTACAACGAGGAAATATATGTATAATAAGGAGAGAAGGTTAGGAAAAAGCACGGGCGAACAGAATGGTTCTTGCATATGGCAACTACATGTTTCCGGTTAATCAGTGGCGTTGCGAAATTGTATGCAAATAAATAGTACAAATTTACGAATAGGAATTTTTTTAAAGAAATAAAACAAATTGAATGATATAATCTAAAATTAAAGCAATTAATTGAGAATCGTGAAGTGCATTTAAATATTTCAAAATTAAATATCGTGAATTGTATACAAATAGACCTTCAAGAACATATTTAGCAATAATACAGCTAAATATGATTCAGGGAGGAAAGAAAATAAACACTTCTCAGAGTAAATTCAATTCGTGCACAGGATCCACTTACTTTATTTCCAATTCTGAGCCTAAATAATTTTATTATATTACTTTATTATGTTACTACTACTTTTTGCAGTACCTACTGATATTTATTTAAACTTATATAGGCGCCGTGCACATCTCTGCATTCAGCGCCTTCTTGAGACTCATTGCATGGGAATAATATCACTCTTATGACAATTTACGATTGTAGTACATAATACTTGAGCTTCCTGGTATTGAAATACATTACAATATTCAAGTTCAAATGTACACTAATAATTTGAAACAATTCGTATTTTCATACCACTAATGCGGTTATTGGTGGCGCTGGCTTCGCATGTGCATTAGGGCGGGTCATTTTTGTATGGAAAAAAACGAATATTGCGCTTTTGATTTCTAATAGCAAAATTATGTTGCCTTTACATGAAAACAGTGTAGTACTAGAATTTAAAGTAAATAGCACATCATCTTCAGGTTGCGCTTTGTCTTGGAAATACGAACAACTTGAATATATTCTGGTAGTCATATTACATAAATGTCTCAAGAAAAATAGGGTTTTTAGAATAAAATAATCATTTATTAATAATTAGAAAAAGAATACGACAGCAAAATTCATGAAAATCATTCAATATTGAAACCTTTCTTGCTATCGAATGTAGGCATTTTGCTGCGAGATTCGAGTTTTAATTTTATCCACCTTCTCTTGCCCTTTTAGTATACAGTTTTGATGATAACTCTGTTATTACTCTTACTTATTAAAAATACGAACTTTTCATGGCATACTATATGGCCTTTCTTGTATAATTTCAAAAATTCAAACGTAAGGCGCACCCTCTAAATATTAATTAAATTCAAAAATATTTCGTAGGTGTTATAATATCACTAAAAGACAACATAATTTTGCTATTAGGTAAGATTATCTCAAAGTTTGGTTTTTTGACCCATCCTAATGTGCATGGTTCCTAGAGAAAAATAAAAAGCCTGATTCGAAATAGGTTTTATTACAACGCAACTTACAGAAAATTAACAAAACAAATTTGTAATTAAATTATTCTAATAATACTGTATACGTAAGTAAAACGTAATACAATGAAATGGCAAAACTAAAATAAGGACCTTTAAAATCTGAAAAGGTAAATATTAACCGCTATTGGTATATAAGCAATTAACATAACCTTTAAGGAAAAGTTGTATATACTTAAATAATTCATCAAATAAATGTAAAAGTTTACTTAAGTACTTACTGATGAAAAGAAACTCCTTCTCGACTTGTTTTGGGTGTTTTTGAACAGCCCCACGTTGCACAACTAACCATTCTACTGTCTTTTTAAAACTTTACAATAATGTCCACTTTGTACACTATTAACTACTATATACAAACTTTACACGATAGTCCAATAGACTAGATTGGTAGATTGAATTGACTTTACGCTTTAATTAACCGTACTGAAAAGTTACTTTAAATATAAATATTAAATTAAATATAAATTTAATTCCCTCGTTCAGACAAATAAAATATTTAGCAACTTTAACAATCTAAAGTTCTTGTATCAATCTTCTTGTGCATTAAAGCAACAAGAAAGATGTCTTCATTGTATGCTTGCCTCGAACAAAATATTGAGTTAATTCAATCTAAAATATTTAACATTTTTTGACTGTTGGTTCAATGAACACGCGTGATTGCTAATAGGTAAACGAAAAATATTAACTGAACGTGTTTTTGGTTGACTGAACAGTTTATTTTTCTCAGTGTACTCTTTTTATTTTGCATTGAATCAATAATTTATCTGACCTCGTTAAAGCTTAACTTGCTACATTGAAATTTGGGAAAATCGTTTGGTATTAGATAAATTTGATAAGCTGTGGCTTTGCTAAAAATTCTTTCGGCAATATTTGTAAAAAAGTCTAGAAACGCCGACATGTAAAAGTTTCACATTTTTATGATTTTTAAAATATTACCTTCCTCCACCCTTTCCAATCTTTATTTGCACCGTCAGAAACAGAATTTAAAATTCGAGTAATTCCTTCCCATTTATTTTTACTTACCACTATAAGTAAAACACTGTAAATTTTGGCGATAGTAAATAAGGATTATTTTTCAAAAATTCAGCCAAAAGTTTGGTTTGTTCTTGATTTTTATGGCATCCTTTTTTTGTCACTCATGCTGTAAATATTGTAATGTAATATAAAACGAGAATGTAAACATTTAATAACATAAATTGTGTAGTTAAAATGCAAACTCCTTTTTAAAGGAAAATAAAATATTGAAATGCATTTATAACGTTATTAATAATTAAGCAATTAAATAGGATAAGTAGAAGAATTTTTTTATTTATATCCACAACCGGTTTCGTCCAAAATTGGACTTTTTCAAGTGGTTAACTATAATTAAACATATCACAAATTTCATCGGACAAGAACCAACTGTAAATATAATTAAACAAAATATAAATAACTTATTAGTATTAAATATTAATATTATAACTTACTTTAAATGTTGTAAATATCGTAATTATTGTAAATTATCGTATAAAATATTATTATTGTACCGGGTGTTTTTTTACTGTATGCAAATATTTAAACCTGTAATACATCACCATAAATGGCAACGATTGAACTCATATGTCCTTAACAAAAGTTTTACACATTTCGAGAAAATCGCAGTTGAAAATCGGGCAAGAATTAATCGCACGTCTATGAGGTCAAGAAAAGGAAATTTTATTTCGACCGCAAAAAGCATCTGTTGGAATAAAAAACAGAACTGCAATCGAGCAGTGACCCAGTGACCTTTGCCGAGTTCGGGCGGCATTTGTTTTTACGTCACAGCTTAGTTTGTGAAAAGTGATTGAAGGAGTTAAAGCTAAATACGATTACTATTTTTTTTTGCTTAGTATGTACTTATTAAAATGCTGCAATTCACGAACGGCGAGAGAACAGATCACATCTACTGCGAAGCTCGAGTAAATACTGAAGAAGCACGGCGGATTTATTCAAATCAAATGCAAGAACGTTTACAGCCAATGTCCCCGCATTTACGCGATTATGAAACGTTTCGTGTGTGTGTCGCTAATAATGGATGCCACTTTGAACAGTTGTTAGAAACAGTACTAAATTACTGTAGTGCGCCTTTGCATATTAGTCACGCCTGCGATGTTTATTGCCTACGATCAGCGAAGCAGGTTCCGTAAGTTTCTTGTTGTTTCATGACCGTCGTATAAGGGGCGGATAACATAATTTTCCCCCCTGTTATGAAAAATTTTTCCGTGTTCTATGTGCTCTCACTGTAATGTGGTTAAAATTTTTGCACTTATTTTACAAATACCCTGTATAACTAGGTGTAAGAATTTATGTAGAACCTTAATATAAACTGTTTTGTATAATGACAATTTTATAATTAAATAAAAAACAGTTATGTTAGTTACCGAAATTTTTTATATCTTGGAAGTATTGATTAATGTAAAGTATAATTGAAAGTGAGGAATCAAACAACTTCCAATTAATAGATTCAAAGAAATTATCTGAAAATAGTTGTGGATACAAATAAAAAAAAAATGTAGGAAGACTCTGCCTTTAAATCTTCTTCTATAACCAACCTACAAACAGTAATGGAAACATACAATAATAACAGGATAAGTACTTACTTAGATCTAATACAGTTATTTTGTTAGGGATTATTAAAAAATTTGATAACTTCAAAGAAAAATTTTAAATTGCAAATTGACAATATCACGTGCAATGACAAATTTGCTGGGTTAACAAATCTAATCGCTCGAATAAATGCGAGTGCTCGCATTTGTTTATGAATAAATTTTTCGAGTGGCCAAGAATAACTTATCAAATACGTATACGCATTTTGCCACTCGCATACTAGAAATGCGAGTAGAAAAACGCACTTCTCAAGAATAGCTCCCCAGGGTTGCAAAATTCATCAAGAACAGAATTTAACTTTCCATTTTTTCTTGTTGAGGAACAACATTTGAAGAAATTCTGTTATATTCACATTACATGTTAATTTAAATTAAACGACAAAAATAAATATTTTTAAATTAAACATGTAAATATAAATTTATCCCTTTATTTTGTAACTCATAACGACATCGTTACATAACGATAATCGTTAAGTGACATTTTGGTCACTTAACGAATAATCGTTATAATAACGATGTCGTTATGAGTTACAAAATAAAGGGGTTTTAATTGTGAAACTAAGTGCCGAGTGTACAATTATGGTTTGACTTTAAACTTTGCTTAATTACTTGTCTTTATAATTGATGATTAGGGAATAAAGCGAAGCTTATTGTTAAACCATAATAATTGTACAATGGGCACTATTGTACTATTCTTGAATTTGTAATTCTTCAGATTAGAAAGAAAAACAATTTTATAAATCCCGCCTTTTAGTAACTATTTACTCTACTACTCTACCAGGTGGCGCTGAAAATTGAGCTGTCAGTAGGTACTACAGAGATTCTAATTTTTTTTATGTTGATCTGTGGCCTGGACTAAGTATTTAGATGGCAATGAAATTCGTCGCTAGTTAGCGCTTAGCGGACAACGCTTGAACTGCACTCTTGCCCAATTCAAGTAAGAAATCATATTAATTTAGCAGGCCACGGTGCGAACTTTTTGGCGGTCGCTGTATTTGTATAAATGATTATTGTATGTATAGGTATAAATATCTGTGACTATTGTTAAATTTTAGTTAAAATCATACGAAGAGAGATTCAGAGTAGAAGTATCTAATTTGAAACAGAAGCAGGTTGTTCTTCAACAAGAAATTCAAGATTTTAAAGATATTGATCGGAAACGCGAACAAATGAATAGCGAAAAATATAGTTTGACAGAGGAAGAAGCAGCCGTGACGGCAAAGCTCGAATCGACGCAAGCTGCTGTTTTTGAAATTCAACGTCAGAAAACGGATATTGTGGTAAGTTTCTAGTTAATAGCAAATACCATGAGTATTTTTTAACATTGACCTGTGATTCAAAAAAACTTTCATCGAAGTGTGCCATGATAAATACAGATAGATATAACGTGCATGTCTGAGATACCACAATTTTAGTGACACATTTGTCAGTTTTGTCAGATTTAAGTTTTGATTATTCTCTCACATTTCAAAGTTATGGCTTTCACTGATCATCAAAAGTGCTGTATGTTAGAAATATATTTTAGAAATAGTTGATGGTTTGTGAATTTATTTAACACGTAACGCATTTGAAGATTTGATACAGTTCCAATATTCAAACTTTATATTCAGACATACGTAATTTTTTTCGTGGCACACTTTGATGAAAGTTTTTTTGAATCACAGGTTACAATGTAAATATTCCTATGTTCGGTTAAAAAAAAAACAAATTAATGTATTGCGAGGGTATACCAGCTACTATGATTAAACAAAATGAGTTTATCTTGTACTTGCAAAGATTTTCTTAAATTTCGGAATTTAAATCATGACACTGACAGCACACTTATTTTGTTGAAGATTGCTAGGAGTTTGCTTTCACATCCTGCAATGCATTGACATGTTTTTTTTTTTTAACTGAACATATAAATCCATTCCTTATACCACGCGTCCACCGAGTGTGGTTTTATTTTGTGGCGTTTAAACTATTTAATATTTCTATATTGAAATTATATATTATATATAATCAAATACATTAAATTATTTACTGGGCACTTTTTGGAAATATTTTAGCTTGAGGGAAATTAGATTGGAGATTTCGACGAGCGGGCACTTCTCGGCATCCTCTAATAAAAAAAACTCTATACGTTAAATTTATTTGCAATTACACAGGGTGTTCATTTTACAAGTGTAGAGTATACAAATTCGAGACTCACCATTGGGATCTCGGAAACGGTAAGAGATACGAAATCGGTTAAATTGGGGCAAAGTTGCGTATTTTATTGCTGAATAATAATCCGTTCTGAAAAATCTTCTACGATTTGTAGTTTCTGAAATATTTCCAAAAAACAAGAAAACGTAATTTTCTTTTTTATTTTTTTCTGAAGTTATTATTGCAGGGATCATAACAAAATTGATACATTCTACAGGCACTTTTTTAAGCTCTTTACGATGATATCATTAGATTTTACTTAAAACGTTTCGTCTCGTTCTGACCATCATCAACTTTATTTTTTCTTATGGGCGCTACATTGGTTTTTAATAGAAATGAATAGACCTATTTTTTCTGATGCTTCCACATATCACACATCCCTATTTAATAATTTGAAACAGCTGGAAATGCAAGAAATTGTTGAAAATGACACTGCAAAGAAAATGCAGTGAAAACAAAAACCAAAAAAGTTTGATATACCTTCAAAGTTTCATTTCGTTTATCACAAAAGCAGATTTTTGAAAAATTTTTAGATATAAAAATGAATGATGTGAATCCAAGAAAGATGTAAATTTTTAAAACGTATTGTGCTAACAACAATTTAGTAATCGCAAGAGAAATTTACTTCCAACAATGACGATGACGCAATATTTATGGGGCGATTGTGGTCATTTTAGTTAAAGATTTAAGCTCTGTAATGTGAACTATTAAAGAATTTAAAGTAAAATGCTATTATGATCAGAATGTATCTCTTAAATGTTTCCTATTTAAAGATGTAAAGTTAAAGCGCCGCTTAGGTACCGGTATCGTCAAATTTTGACTTATGTTCAATGTTTTCGGTGCACATTTTGCTCATAATTTAGTAACGCGTTTGGTAATATGGATTTGATACCCATAATTGCTTATTTAGTGAGAGAAGATTACAATAGGTATATTCTCTAACATACAATATCGTTTGGTTTTTTTTATGTATGAGATACATTTCAGAAATAACTTGAGAATAACTAGGAGATGCTTAAGAGATGCAGAAAATCCGTTCGAAATACCTGACAATAGTTTCAAAAACTTCTATCGATTATCAAAAGAAATAGTTATACATGAAATATTGCAACCACTTCAAAATCATGTGCAGGGTCCCAGAAGACAGGATGCCATTCCTTTCCAATCTTTACAGTATTTCTACTTACCTGTCAATATTCATTTTGAAATAAAAACGATCTTTCTGCGATACCTAAACTCTATAAACAACCGTGAAGTTAGCTCTGTCAGCGTTTACTGGAGGAGAGATACAATTTAACTCACACTTTTAAATAATCACGACCACAATACCGTTTACTTACAGAATTTATCCTTTCTCCTTCCAGACGGATGTAAACTTAAATTCTGTAAATTTTACATGAAAGACCACAATCGCACCATTAATTAGTTTCGTAATTAAATTATACATTTTTATGGTTAAAGCAAGAAAGTATCACAAGAAATTATGTCTTTAAAAATCTCTCTTTCTTGTAAATTTAAAAATGTATCGTGCTAAGAACAATTTAGATATAGCAAGAGAAATTTACGTCCAATAATACCTAGAAAGTTGCCATCCACCCAAAACAATGTTATTAAGTTAGATAGAAACATTGCACTTTATGGATATTTTCATAAAACTCGAAGGACGTATCGAGATCGCCTTAATGATGATGAGAATGAAGAATTATTAGAAGAGGTAATTAATAGTTATTTATAAAATGTATAAAATTATAAGACTACAAGAAAGAATGTTTCCTCGAGCAGTAATATCTTTTAAGCTACAAGTTTTCTAAAGACATACATAATTTAATTTGATATTTTCTTGCTTTAATAATAATAATGTATAATTTAATTGCAAATCTAATCAACTATTGTTTTGTAGTAGTCTTTCTGGATATTGTTGGAATGAAATTTCGCTCGTTTTACTGAATTGTTGTTGTTAACAGCACAATAAATTTTTAAATTTACGTCATTCTTGGATTCATAACGTCCATTTTTAGATCTAAAAATTTTACTAAAATCAGCTTTTGTGATATACGAAATAAAACTCCGAAGGTATATAAACTTTTTTGATTTTTTGTTTTCATTGCATACCATGCTTTTCTTTGCAGTGTTATTTTCAACAATTTCTTGCATTTCCAGCTGTTTCAAATTGTTAAATAAGGATGTGTGATATATGGAAAAGCATCAGAAAAACTAGATCTATTCAATGGTATTAAAATCCAATGTAGCGCCCATAAGAAAAAATGAAGTTGATGATGATCAGAACGAGACGAAACGTTTTAAGTAAAATCTAATGATATCGTCGTAAAGAGCTTAAAAAAGTGCCCGTAGAATGTATTAATTTTGTTATAATCCCTGCAATAATAACTTCAGAAAAAAAAAGAAAAGAAAATTACGTTTTCTTGTTTTTTGGAAATATTTCAAAAACTACAAATCGTAGAAGATTTTTCAGAACAGATTATTATTCTGCACCAAAATACGCAACTTTGCCCCAATTTAACCGACTTCGTATCTTACCGTTTCCGAGATCCCAATGGTGAGCCTCGAATTTGTAACAGCCTGTATAGGGCGCTCCATTTGAAGGTACTTGCTGACACTTGTAGAATGAACACCCTGTGTAATTGCAAATAAATTTAACGTATAGAGTATTTTTTATTAGAAGATGATAGCGTTTGAATTTCTTTTCTATATTAAATAGTTTAGACACCAGAAAAGATAACCACACTCGGTGGACACGTTCTTTAATTGTTATCGCAGTATGCCGTGAAAGTCTAGTGAGAATGTGGTATTCAGGTGTGTAACTAAATTTTGACAATGAATGTCATGTCGTCATGTCGATTTAGATTTTAAGGTTACTCTGGATTAGGCAAATTTGCGATATTTTCTTTTCATCACGAGGTGTATTTTCGTCCAAATTCACATACATAAATTGTGAAACGTTTCCCTTCACTTTTAATTTTAGCTGGGTTACTTTTCAAATTTGTTTCGTTGATCTATCTGATTTGAATTTTCACAAGTTGACGCATATTATAATATGCGTCAACTTGTGACAATTCAAATCAGATAGATAACATCAAATAAAATTTGCCCAATTTAACATGATAGCCAACTTACTAGCTTAAAATCACGGCCTACTACGATAACAAATAGATAAGGAATGGAAAATAGGAATATTTTTGTATTTTCGAAGATATAAAAAACTCACCGTATATTTATATTTATTTTTTCTGACATTAGAAACAGTTGGAGGAAAATCCTTCCTATCATGAAATTGTTTCACTCGAAAAGGAAATCGAAGAATTGGAAAACAAACATCGCGAAGCTGAAGATGTGCTTAATTCTGAAATGCAAAATAATTTTATTGATAAACTGAGCAAATCTGTTGACGAATTACTAAATCGGCGAAACGAACAACTAATTGTTGGTTTGAAGCAAAAGAAGAAGTAAAAAATGAAAATATATTATTATATATTTTTTAAATAAATCAATTTCTATATTTTGATTTTTAAATTTGAAAATATATGTTAAATTAATTACTGATTTGTTAGTCGAAATTAAATTGTGTTTTTTTAAATATGTTGTGTAGTAGTTTAATATAAAGTGTGATACGTATTTTTTCCTTGGTAGTTAGTTTCACATTTTTAAGAATATCTAGCAAGTTTGTAAATTCCTCTAAAATAAAATAAAACCGATATCGGTACTTTAGCAGCACAGGCTCCGTGACCGAAGTCGGCTATTTAGCGCGTCAGACTAGGTAACCGACATATCATATTGTATGTCAAAAAATTAGTGAGTCTATGCTTTTCTTTAGTACTGTCTGTTAATGTTAATGTTGAACACATGATAAATTTATCAATACGGAAATCGGCAAAGAATTTCTATCATACACTGAATTAAGTAAGGCAATTGCTGAATATGAGCAAACAAATTTTATAAAGTCCTATAAAAGAGACACAAAAAAAACTTGACAAGTTTAGTATAGTGACAATAATTTATGTGTTTATAAACATATAAAATTTTGTTGTAAACAAGGGGGAAGAAAGTTCTAAAGAAGGTCCACAGGACAACAAGCAAATACTACATACGTATATTCTTAGTGCCAAATGTATAATATGTGGTTAACCAAACGATCAAGTTAATTGTGTTTAAGCAATATCATTAGAGGAAATTTAAACTTTATTGCTTAAGCACACAATTAACTTCATCGCGCGGTTAACTTCGTTTTATACAATTGGCTCTTAATGATTTACGGCACATATTGCGGTGTTTATGAGCAGGACGTAATATTTTGAGATATCAATGGTAACCCCCACCAGCAAAAATTCGTGACTAATATGATATAATTCCTATGTCGATACCATTACAATATTTTAACGGACTAGTATACCCAAGTAGCCATAAGCATTAGACATCAATATGTGTGTTTACATATATGCCATAAATATATAAAAACATAATTTGTGTTTTCATTCTTTTCGACTGTCGAATATGCTAACGTTAAAAGATTGTTGTTAATATTTAAATATTTAAAATTACTTTTCATTATCATTTTTTGTCAACGTATTTGCATTACTAACTTTATAAGGGAAAATATGAGGAGGAAAGTAAATAAAAACTACCTATATTTCTTATAATGTTTGTGTACTTAGAAAGTATAAGGAAAATGAAAAAAAAAGACATAAATAATTAATATGTTTTATATTCTAAATGATAATAAGTGCCACATACTTTCTTTTGCCCTGTCCGTAACTAAAAAGTAAACAAATTTACAAAAATAGGACTCAAAATTTGAAATTCGCGAAAATGAAAAATTGCGATAATTCAAAAGTTATTAATCTTTTTCTTCTACGAGTAGACTTCAACAACTTACAGGGTCACAATACAATACAATATTTTCCTAAAATTCTGACCAAAAATCGACTTTTTTAGAATTTCATTTCATGTGATTTTAAATTTAAAATGCTGTTTTAAATCCTTCAAAAACAAATATCATCCTTTTCTTTGATTTGTGTTTACTAAGACATATACCACTAATATGAAAAATTACTTTAGATCGGATGCCTTTTACAAAAATAGAAATTTTGTCTTTGTTACATTGTAACATTAACAAATAAAAATAGTTTCCGTTTATTTTTTGCATAATAGAAAGGAAAAATGTAAATATGCTCTTTTTGTACAAAAAAATGTCATTTATAGCATATTAAATGCATACTTCCGGTCTTTTGAAATATATTATAAATTTTGAGTGATAATCCGTATAAGCCGTGAAATTAACATCAAGCGAAAATATAGTTGGTTCGTTGATATTTCTTGTTGAATCAATTTTGTCGGCATCTTTACAGGAACATGTAGAAAAATTAACTTTGCTATGGACAAGAAATATTAACGAACCAACTGATGTGTTCGCTTGACTTTAAGTTCACGTCACGGCTAACATTTTGATTGGTGCACGAACTAACTGTAGCAAACTTTTTTCGTGAGAACCTATAATAAAAATTTTTCCCGTTTGTTACGAACTTTATGAAAGGCACTGTATAGTAATCACAAAAGTATAACATTATAAGAAAAGTATAAAAACATTATAAGAAAAGTATAAATAGAGTATGATATAAAGCAATAAATTTTAAAAAACTAGCAACTTTAGAGTAATTTGACAGATAAATATCAAATTTTATGTTGTTTACATTGTTGATTACAGCCAACTGACATAATTTAGGGTAAAATTGTGTTTTTACGATTTTTAAATAGTTTTCCTGAAAATGATTATTGCAAATGCTATATTAATGATTATTTTGTAATGTTTTCATGAGTATAAATTGAAAATAATTCCACAGCTTGTGTTTGGAAAACTTGTTGCCAGGCAATAAACGCGATATCAAAAATACTGCTAAACGATAGGAAAATGAAAACGTTAAAAAATAATCAGGACCATTTTTTATGATTTTATTTACCAGTCAGGATTATTTTTTAATGTTTTCATTTTCCAATCGTTTAGCAGTATTTTTGATCACGTGTTTCAGTCTAACCATTGTTATACTAGGAATAATCTACTTACATTATTCTCGCGAGAGAGTTATGTATGTACTTGAATTTATAGTATTTAGTTTTGTGTTTATTAACTATAATCCATTCCTTATCTATTTATTATCGCAGTATGCCTGAAAGTCTAGTGAGAATGTATGTAACTAAATTTTGACAAGAATGTCATGTCGATTTAGATTTTAAGGTTACTTCTAATTAGGCAATGTTGCGATATTTTCCTTTCATCACGAGGTGTAGGTATTCACGTCCAAATTCACATACATGAATTGTAAAACGTTTTCCTTCACTTTTAATTTTGGCTTGTTTACTTTTCAAATCTCTTTCGTTGATCGATCTGATTTGTCACAATTTGGCATACATTAAAAAGACATCAAATTTTGACCTGTCTAATTTTACTAATAGTCAACCTACTAACTTAAAATAACGGCCTACTACGATGGTAAAGAGATAATGAATGGATTATAACGTGTCCAACAATTATTGTAGTACTGGGTGGCTATGGAATCAAATATAAAGGTCGATGTTTACTTCGTATCGTTGAACTGATGTCTCAAATATTGACTGTTAAACAGCAAATACATGTTTCTTTACATATTTAATGTTTTATTGCCATTTGAAACAATAATTAGTTAAAAATGTTTGACTGACAATGCACTGTACTACATATTCATATAGGTACTAAAATACATATTAGGGAAAGAGAAAAGCCAAGTCGGACTACAAATTTTGTTTATTGGTCGGGCGACCGGTTTCGTCATTACGACATCATCAAGCCCTTTTACAAAAGAGGTTCTTCCTATTAATAAAAGATAAAACAAGTTAAAATGGAGACAAATACAAAAGAATTTAAAATGAATACCTTACAATTCGGTCATCATGGGAGCCATCTTATAGAGCACGGCCGCCTGGATTAATGAAGCACTCAGTGCTTATCCGGCCGGTCGCGTTCTCAGTTCAGAGCCATTTTTCCGTTCCGAAGAGGGAGCCACACTACAGTCATCTGTCAATGGTGCATAACCTCAATCGCAAATGTCAACAAGGTGTTGGTCCTTTACTTTTGTGTTATAATAATTTAAATTTACGGTTGCACAATCAATAACCATAAGTAGATAATATCCAAATCAAGAATGTCAAGTTATTTTCAAACCTAGGTGTTTTGTTGTGGTATTATGTTGTTAAATTTGTACCACAATACTTTCAAAAGAATAATTTTTGTCTGCATATGGTACTAAAACTGAAATTCCAAAGTTGAAAATGAAACACGGTAAGGAAAAATTTATAAATCAATTTAATTTTAGGAGTTTCCTTTTTCTCGTATAGATACTGTTACATTTTGTGTCTGCAAATTACAGAAATTTATCAGTAGTGGAGGTATTAATTTGGTTAAAACAATATTGCAAACAGTGTTGCTGTGGAGTTTGCATTTGAATATGGGATTACCACGAAGATATGAGCCAATTACTCCTTTTAAAATTGAATCCACATCTTGTTTAGGCACACTTGTGTTGTCGTTGTTTATTTTATCAAGTTTAGAATTTAGAAAAGTTTATGCATTTTCAATATATCCGTAAAACACGAGCACGTTTGTTTATTTTGTCTATAGTTTGGTAATATGATACGGGTACATGCGTCAGGCAGAGAGATGCAAGGAAAGAAGGAACGAAAGCACTTCAGTCGGGGCGCGGTGCTTGAGGGCTATACATGTTGATAATGTTGCACTGGTTACGCAGACGGGCTCGCGAGTGTTACAATGAATTGCAATGACATGAGAGTAGGGGATCATTTCTCCTGTATACGGCATCTGACCCTATCCGCTACTGCAGATGCGTGAGTAGTAGATGCCGAGAAAACAACTAGTTGTATGCCTGACCAGGTGATTGCCTTGTGCTTTCAAAACGGTCATGACTTGGTGTTGACTGGGTTGAGGCCAGTGTAGCAACACTGTGGCAGTCAGTAGCACTAATGATTCTGAGAACGTACGCTCAGAATGCAAGGTATGCTAATATCCACCTGGGGCTTGTCTTTATGCATGCGAAGTACGAAGATGGACATTCGAGGACACCTTCTCCGTGAATTCGTATTCCAGAAGGGAGCTTCTGCATCTAGAGTCGCCGCTGGAAAAGAGTGGGGCCGGGAGAAGGCCCCGGTGAGTAAATAAGTCCTATAGCCTTGAGTAGATACTCGTAAATGGTTATTTGTAATTTTGCATGACGTCCTTGTCGAATCGAAAAGCGAAGCCCAGATGTTAAGACGTTTACCCTCAATTCCCCAGTGGACGAGAAAGAGAGAAAGAAAGCAGGGAAAGAGAGATCTAACCAAAGGGTGAGTGAATGTTTACTGTAACTCGGTTCTCTGACATTGTTATTAGTCTAAAATGTTTAACAAAAAAAAAAAGACTATCCAACACTTGTTTAGGCAAGTCTGGTAAGACTTCTAAGATAACTTGTAATATATGTATATTGAACTAAGCCAACAAATTTTTCAGTGGGATAATTTAACCTACCACGATCCTGATTATAAATTAAGTCAAGCAAGCGGTTAGTTTTATCGCAGGAATCCTCTCATAAAGGTAACTGGCATCTCACAGTTCAAAGATACGCGAATTTTCATTATTAGATAACCACAAAGAAAGTCAACTGCTGCAGATTCAATTTGATGGAAACCTGTGTAACTGCCTTCAAATATACTCATTCGTTCGAGATTTTTAATAGTGGCCTCATTTAAGGTAATAGCGATTTTAAATTTGTCAATATTATGTTCAGTGTTTACAAATCTTGCAGTGCTGGCATATTTTATTTCAGACAAGCTCTTGTGATTGGTGACATTTTTCATGAAACCACTTCTCAAAATTTGTAATGTATACTCAGCTCTTCTACAATCTGTCAAGTCATTTGAACTACCACGAAGCTGAATATTTGCAAAAACTGATTCAACCGCATTTGAACTAAAACTTCTTGTTAATATATAATAAACGTTTAAGTCTCGTATTAAATATTGGATGCAAAGATATGTGCTTTTAGCAGTGAAAACCAGAGCTTCCGCTGCCTCTTTTGTTAACCCAGCAAGGCCTGCTTTTGCTGAGCTAAAGTGAATATCAGCAAAAAAATGAGGAAATTGCAGAATTAAGTATGATAGGCGTACATCTTAAGTGTCTGTATGTGGAGCAGAATTGGGATCTCGCTGATGAGGGATTCTGTTGCTTACGTCATAATTTTGGAAATATTTGTATATATTTTCCATATAATGTAACTGCTGTAATGCAGTCTTTAAAGAATAAGCTAGATCTTTAATTGCAGTTGTAATGTTTGTAGTTTGAGTAGAAGCGTCAGAAATTTGAGAAAATAAATTTTCAGAAAAACTCGGGTTTTCATTACCAAGCTAAAATGTTTTGTAATATAGTTAATAATAAATATTTTAATTGTATTTGTATTAATTAAACCTTCAATAACGAAAGTGTTGCACTTGCATCAGAAATTCGAGGAATTACATTTTCAGAAAGACTTGGATTTCCGTTAGGAAGCTAAAATAATTTGTAATACAGTTAATAATGTGTTAATAATACAGTTGTGTATACAATTATTAGACCTTAAATATAGAAGGTACAGCCCCTGCAATTAACATTTTTCGATTTCACGTGAAGAAAAAACTATCTTCAGAAAAGTGATTGCAGCAAACCAGCGAATAATTTGAGAAGAGTGCAGCATCTACAGGATGGAAAGCTTTATTTTTACCTATTTACTAATACAAAGAATTAATTATAGTGGGTGTCTCATAACGTACGGAGAAGATTGAAAGCTTTTTCCAAAAGTAAATAAGGGAGTTATAATTCCCTGAAAGAGGGATGAAACGTATTTTTCTTTTGGCAATATCTCTGAATCCTTTAAGTTATCAAACTAATATATGAAACTCAGATATAAGGCACCCAACTGAACACTTCCAATGCATTTGTTAGAAATTTCTTCCCTTTTAATGGCTAGTTTGAGGGGATTACTTTCAATATTTTATGGTAACAAAATGCAATGGACATATGCTAACTAATGAACCTCAATTATTCAAAAACGGTCCGATTTATCGAAATGCACCAAGAGAGCCTTCTTATGCCAAATAATCTAAAAAATATTGTCTTCGTAAATTTTTGATGAAATATGTAAAAATGAAAAGTTAGGAATAAAATACTGAAAAGTTATCCCCTAAAACTACCCTTTAAAAAGGAGGGAAGATCTAATAAATACGTTGTAAAGGCGCGGTTATATGCCTTATATCTCCATTTAAAATGTTAATTCCCTAACTTAAAGGATCCAGAAGGGCTTATAATTCTTTATTATTGACTTTTGGAAAAAAATTTATGTGATGAGGTTACCTTATATTCTGATGTTCTATTCACCCTTTCAATCTCCTTCGTACGTTATGAGACACCCAGTATGTGTGTATTTTGTAAAAATATCTCTCCATTTCAAATTTAAATGAAAGTCTGCAGGCAAACTGTGATAGGAAACAGTAACTTCTGGATTACAATTACCTAATTATACAAACCTTCGCATTTTTTATGATAAAAAATTAATATACAGTGACTTTCATAAAGTTCGTAACAAATGGGAAAAAAAATTATTATTGACTTTTGCCAAAAAAATTTACTACAGTTGGTTCGTGCATCAATCAAAATAAACAACAACATAATTCCATCTAACCAGTCATTTAAAATATGGCTGAAATTTTGGAAAATATAAATTCGCGAAAATGAAAAAATGCGATAATTCAAAAGTTATTAATCTTTTCCTACTAGAATCGATGCACTCAGATAAAATTAAGTGTAATCAACAACCTACAACGTCTAAATACAATATTTTGCTAAAATTTTGACCAAAAATCAATTTCTTTAGAATTTAATTTTATGTGGTTTTAAAATTAAAATACTGTTTTGAATCCTTCAAAAACAAATATCATTTCTTTCTTTGATCTGTGTTTACTAAGATAAATACCACTAATATGAAAGTACTATTTCAAATCGGACGCCTTTTACAAAAAATAGAAATTTCGCTATTAAAAACACGTCTTTGTTACATTGCGTTTTTAACAAATAAGAATAAATTGTTTCCGTTTCTTTTTTGCGTAATAGAAAGGCAAAATGTAAGTATGCTCTTTTGTACAAAAAATGTCATTTACAGCATATTAAATGCATACTTCTGGTATTTTGAAAAATATTGTGAATTTTCAGCGATAATCCGGAAAATAATATTAGCCGTGAAAACTATGCAGAGGGAGCCACACTAACGACAACTGTCACGGAACAGGTTTTTTTCAAACGCGACCGGCCTATTCTCAACATCTTCGAATGTGTTTCGTATGCGCATGTATTCGAACGGTTCATATTCGAGTGCGAACGGGATTTTGTATTCTTACCTACCCTTCGTAAACGAACCTTCGAATCGACCCGGCAACAAGGCATTCGCATCTTCCAGCGCGTAAATAACGAGTGGTTTTTTAAATCCGACGTCAAGTTAGCTATGAAACAATTCATTCATAGCTGTGAAACATTCACAAATGCCTCTTCAAGGCCTACTTTGACGTCGGATTTAAAAAAACACTCGTTATAATAACGCCTGTGAGTCGTGCAACATTTGTAAAACACATATTTTACGATAATATTGTAAAAGCGAAATATTTTACCCAAAAGAAAGTAAAACTTGGCATTAATACGTTATTCAGTACATATAAAAAGTGAGCAAACAAAAATCAGATTAGAGTAGGCGGTGCAAAGAAAATGTATGTCTGTGATTAACTGAATTAATTAATGTAATACATTCATGAACTGTCAAATTTATTGACTTCATTTAATCACAGACATACATTTTCTTTGCACCGCCTGCCCTAATCTGATTTTTAGTTGCTCACAGGTTAGTAACATAGTTACAGTGCATCCTGCCTTTAGATATATTGAAATTTGATTGGAATAAAATTATTTTGGTAAGCTTTATTAGTGCAAAATGCAATAGGTATTACAAGTAATTAGTTTAGCCATGGAAACACAAGCCGACGTAAAAAAGAAAAGTGGACATCCCTCCAACAATCAGCAGAAAATAATGCTTGGTGCTTCATTAATCTAGGCGGCCGTGTTATAGAGAAGAGTGGTCAAAAGGCACGCCGACAGATGGCGGTAGTCAAAAAACGGGGACCAACGTGAAGTCACATGCAAGTCTTCCAAGAGATGGATTTGAAGAAATTGTCAGAATTAAAAATAGTTTGTTCGTTGATAATGTTACTGTTTAAAATATGTTTGTGAAGAAAAATTTCTAAGTTTTCAGCAGTATTTAGCAAATTACCTTTTTGTAGGTTATGGAGCAGCTTAACATGACTAGAAGGGTTGAATTCGTGGAGAGTGTCCGAGAAGTGTTTCGCAAAGGTGGAGTCCAATTTGCCAGTGCGTAGTGATCTGAAGTGTTCATTAATGCGGATTTTTAAGGATCTACCAGTCTGGTCAACGTATTTAGCCTGACAGGAACCGCACGTTAGAGAGTATACCCCACTGTGGGTAGGGTGGCCAGATTCCCAAGATGAAAAAAGAGGACACGATGAAAAAAATTCTTATCACTGTATTGTATTACATATTTGTAATTATATTGCTATCGATACTGTTACATTGCACACACTGCAAAATGCTTCAGTTGTAGATGCTTTTTTTTGGGCTGAAAACATGGGAATTTCTTTTCAAGTTTATCATTGAAATGGCAAAAAACCAAAACGATTAATAGTAGAACCAGTTGCTAAAGGAAAGGGCCAGAGCTTCAAAAATATTCAATATTCATTGCAGTGTTTACTTTACTACCGAGTGATTTTTAATCTTTTTTATCAACTCTTGCCATGAAATCTGGATGGCATGTGTTAGCTTAAGTGAAAAGTACGTCATTGTACACCTTGATACTGTTTTGCAGTAAAGCTAAGACTTGCCGTTCAAATTCCATGACAAGAGTTGATAAAAATTTTTAAAAATCTCCAGGTATAATTAGTTACCTTATCACCAGCGTTGCTATTTTTCTGTTTCTAGTTCATGATCAGTAGGTAATTAATACTTTCAATTTTAAATAACGAATTACAACATTTACAACATGACATCCTCACGTTTAAAATACATGATGTTAATTGAAGTAAAGAGACCATGCGCGAAATGTATTTCTGAAGCGGCGCCAAATTTAAATTGTGGGAGTCTGGAGAGCCGACAAACGTATCAAAAATTAACAATTCATTTAACATGCCGAACATGCGTACTTATGAAAAAAGAGAACAAAAGAGAACATTGACCGCAGAAAAAAGAAAAAGAAAGATCTATGTCAAGAAAGAGGACATGTTCTCCTTAAAAGAGACATCTGGCCACCCTAACTGTGGGTGAAGGGGTTAACAGGATCTTTGTTGTGGCAAAGAAGGTTGTTTAAATTCTGTTGGTTTTTAAACGAAACCCTCAGACCTAAAGATTTTAAATATCGTTTAATCTTAATCGACATATGACCAACGTAAGGAATTGTGACAAAATGTTCCGAGTTATTTAGTGATGATGCTGTGTTAGGGAAAATCAGTTGATTAATTAATTCTTAGTTTGGTTGTAAATATTAAAAATAGATTTAATCGGAAATTCGTTCAATAAAGCAAGTTGGATTATAGTGTTGATTTCCTGTCTAAAATCTGATAAACACATGGGAACTGAGAGAGGTCTATGAAAAAAGAAGTCGCGACCTTATATTCGGGGGGGTGAAACGAATGATAATTAATACATTTATGAGAGTGAGAAGATTTCCTATGAATTTTGAAGTGAAGAGAAGTGAAGATTTCGTAATGTTAATGTCTAGAAAATTAATAGAATTTTCAATTTCTTTCTCAATCGTAAATTTAATTCTAGGATGGAGCGAATTAAATTCTGTAAGAAGATAATCTATAGAAGACGGGGGACCATTGTAGATGAAAAGGATGTCATCAACGAATCTGCCGTAGAACTGTATATGTTGTTTAAGTGGATTATCTGAGTGAAAGAATTTTTATTCTAATTTGTTCAAAAAAAGGTCCGCAAGAAGAGGAGACAGGCTGCAACCCATGGCTAAACCATCGGATTGTGAATAGATTTTGTTATTAAATGTAAAAAAAGTTTGTTGTAAAGCAATGGTCAGTAGGGAAAGAGTGAATTGAGCTTTGGAATCTGACAAATTAGAAGAGGTTAGCAGTTCGCTGATAGTGATGGACGATATCGTGATATCGATATCACTGTGAAATCGTAGTTTTGGTGTCTGATATTTTAAACTGTGACGTGATATCTGTTTCACGATATCAAAAGTAACAATTTGTCCGAAATCACAATTTGTTCTTGGAACAAGTATGGCCTTCGCGATATATTACTTGACGTTCATAAAGTCGAGTTTCCTTTAACGCCATAAGAATTATACGCGCAACAAGCGACTTCGTGCCTTAATGGCATCTGCAGCCGCCCCTCCCTAGAAAGCCAAACGTCCTTGGGCAAAGTATATTTCTGTGTCCTTTAGGTGATAGGGTAGGAATATGTAGTTACATTTTATTAAAAAAATCTGTTAGTTTGCTGTAATTTTTTATTAATAATATTACTGGTTGAAATATGCAGCGCGACAACCACCTTAGACGTTATTTATAAATAACACTGAAAAAAGGTTAAACCTGCCGAAATAAAGTTAATAAGCAAAGCACTTTTTGATAATATTTATTTTAATAACTTACATTTCAATCTCAAATAATGTTCATTTTTAATTATAAGAATTTACATATTTAAATAATTAACAGACAAATTAGGCGCCCTTGAGCTACACCGGGCTTGCGTTTAATCATTGCCGACTAGAGTACAGGCCATGCTTAGTGAGTGGGGAGACTCCGAATTTCGGAGTCTGGGTTGACGCGGGATTGCTTAATTCATTCCGTAAACGTATATCATAAGATGAACATGTCTGTCTTCGTGCCGAGCGTTCTGCTAAATTAGAGTTTGTTCTTATTTTTTTCTCATTTAACACAATTGTGGGTATTGCCCTTGCTTTATTCACGATGCCTGCAAAATGTTCTATTCCTAATTGCGTTATTATTTTGTCAAGTTAAGATGTCCTATCGCATGAATTCGTGCTAGGAAGCGAGAGCAAGCGTGGTCATGAACACCGGACTCCGAATCCCCACCCACTGAACATGGCCTATACTCTAGTTAGCAATGGTTTAATACATCATGTAAAGAGTTATTTGTAATTGACAGCGGATAAACAAATTATATTTAAAGGTAAAGAAAATTCGATACAAAACGCATCGGCGTTTCAAATTTCAATTCATAATTTGGTTTTTAATAAGCATTAAAAAAATTAATGTAAATAAATTTGTATTTATTTAATTATTTAAATATGTAAATTCTTATAATTAAAAATGAACATTATTTGAGATTGAAATGTAAGTTATTAAAATAAATATTATCAAAAAGTGCTTTGCTTATTAACTTTATTTCGGCAGGTTTAACCTTTTTTCAGTGTTATTTATAAATAACGTCTAAGGTGGTTGTCGCGCTGCATATTTCAAACAAATATGCTTCGTAAATGCGGCAACTTAAAATTAATAAATTGTTTCAATAATACGTGATCTATAATAAATTTTATGATTCCATAGTATGAAAAAATTGTCGGTAAAAAAAAGTATGGTCTTTGTCGGTTCCGAAATTATTAGGCCGCATGTCCACCGGATCGGGCCGACTACAATCGGCTCGATTGGGATCATGCGATAAAGATCGTGCAAATGTATTTCTATTGTAACCTGTCCACTAATACGATTTCAGTCTCGTCTAATTAGACGCGACTCAGTGGACAGGTTACAATAGAAATACATTTACACGATCTTTATCGCATGATCCCAATCGAGCCGATTGTGGTCGGCCCGATCCGATGGACATGCGGCCTTAGTAAACGCTCACACGCATTTGATTAATCTGAACCACAGGTGTCGTCTCGTCTGCGATAAGGATAGAGCTATGCCTGCGTGTTGTCGTGTATCGTAAATGCAAATAAGGCACGAGGTCGCTTGCCGCGCGTACAATTCTTATGGCGTTAAAGGAAAGTCGACTTTGTGTTATATCAAGATACATGGTGAACGCGATATTCGTTCCGAGAACAAACTGTGATTTCGGAACAACTGTTAAGCGGCATTTACATTTACGAGTACTCGGATCCGAATTGCGATACTCGGATGCACCTCGGATGTTAATTCGTGTAAACGCCTACTCGTATGCGAATTAACATCCGAGTATCGCAACTCGGATACGAGTACTCGTAAATGTAAATGCCGCTTTACTTTTGATATCGTGAAACAGATATCACGTCACAGTTTAAAATATCGGATACCAAAACTGCGATTTCACAGTGATATCGATATCACGATATCGTCCATCACTATTCTACGACATCTTTTGCATATGGACAGGGAATTTAGATGAATTACATAACTTTCATAATTACATTAACAATATCAATAATAACATAAAATTCACCATAGAAATTGAAAATAATAACCAAATTAACTTTCTTGACTTAACTTTAACAAAAATCAACAATAATATACAATATAACATTTTTCACAAACCCACACAAACGGACATCATTATACCCAATAACTCACATCATTTCAACACACACAAAAAGCTGCATTTCGCTACTATATAAACCGCATTAATAACATTCCACTCACTGAAAAAGATAAAACATACGAACTAAACATTGTTAAACAAATCGCCGCCAACAACTACAATATAAACATCATCAACAAACTGCATAACAACACACAAGAAAAAACAAATAACAACAAAACATATAAACCTTTCACATTTCAAGGTACCATAAACTACAAAGTTAATAAAATTCTTAACAAATATAATATTTACACAACCATATTACAAAAAACTAATTTATTAACTTTACTTCAAAATAATAGATACTATTTGCATCACAAAATCTTTTAAGCGGACACTAAATCGCGCACTATAACACTTTACGTTTCATCGTCGTTCGACAGCTTCGTCAGAAGTGAAAAATATGTTGTCAAAATAAACAAGGTTGTCAACGGAAACTGAAAAAGTAACTTGATTTTTTATATATATTATATTTATTTTTTAATCTAAAAATAATTTGAACATTATAAATGTTAAAAAATTGACAGATCTATATTCTATTTAAGGAATCGAGAAAACTACAAAATGTATCGTTTAAATTTGCAAAATCAGTAGGTTTATTAATAGAATTCGACGACATTTTTATTTTACACATTTCTATAAAACGTCTTTTGAAAATATTAGACTCGTAATATAAAATAGTATTTTCAAAATCAAAATTATGGTCATTTTCTAATGAATGTTCTACAAGCATTGAATTATTTTGATTATTTTTTTGGATATGATATTTATGTTGGTCTAGACGTTTTTTTTTAAATTTTGGCTTGTTTCTCCAATATAACATGATTTACAATTTAAACATTTAATTTCATAAACTACGTTAGGTTGTTTTAGTTTTGGTGTTTTGGTTTTTAAATTTGAGAAAATACTATTTAAATTATTTACAGATTTGCTAGCTAAAATTAAATTGTGTTTTTTGAATATGTGTTTAAATGTGTCATATAGTGGTTCAATGTAAGGTAATGATATGTATTTTTTGTTTGAAGTTTGTTTATTGTTATTGTGGATTTTTGAATTTTGTAAATATTTAATACGATTTTTTTTATTACTGATTCTATAAGATTTATTGGATAAGAATTTTGAACAAGAGTCTTTTTTATTAAATTTAAATTATCGTAAATGAAAAGTTTATCAGAAAGTAAAACAGCTCGATTTGTTAAAGAAATAATTGTTGCAATTTTATAGTTTTTAGAAGTATACGAATGAAAATTAATATATCTACCTGACCACGTAGGTTTATGAAACCAATTTGTTATTAATTTGTTATTAATAATTAATAATTAACAATTCACTAAGTTTTCTAGATGTAAATATCATCAGACGTAATAACAAATTAATAACAAATTGGTTTCATAAACCTACGTGGTCAGGTAGATATATTAATTTTCATTCGTATACTCCTAAAAACTATAAAATTGCAACAATTATTTCTTTAACAGATCGAGCTGTTTTACTTTCTGATAAACTTTTCATTTACGATAATATAAATTTAATAAAAAAGACTCTTCTTCAAAATTCTTATCCAATAAATCTTATAGAATCAGTAATAAAAAATCGTATTAAATATTTACAAAATTCAAAAATCCACAATAACAATAAACAAACTTCAAACAAAAAATACATATCATTACCTTACATTGAACCACTATATGACACATTTAAACGCATATTAAAAAAACACAATTTAATTTTAGCTAGCAAATCTGTAAATAATTTAAATAGTATTTTCTCAAATTTAAAAACCAAAACACCAAAACTAAAACAACCTAACGTAGTTTATGAAATTAAATGTTTAAATTGTAATTCATGTTATATTGGAGAAACAAGCCAAAATTTAAAAAAAACGTCTAGACCAACATAAATATCATATCCAAAAAAATAATCAAAATAATTCAATGCTTGTAGAACATTCATTAGAAAATGACCATAATTTTGATTTTGAAAATACTAATATTTTATATTACGAGTCTAATATTTTCAAAAGACGTTTTATAGAAATGTGTAAAATAAAAATGTCGTCGAATTCTATTAATAAACGTACTGATTTTGCAAATTTAAACGATACGTTTTGTAGTTTTCTCGATTCCTTAAATAGAATATAGATCTGTCAATTTTTTAACATTTATAACATAATGTTCAAATTATTTTTAAAAAAAATCAAGTTACTTTTTCAGTTTCCGTTGACAACCTTGTTTATTTTGACAACATATTTTTCACTTCTGACGAAGCGGTCGAACGACTGCGAAACGTAAAGTGTAAAGTGCGCGATTTAGTGTCCGCTTAAAAGATTTTGTGATACAAATTTCATCGGACAAGAACCAACTGTAAAAAATAAAGATACTATTAATTTACTTAACCAATTAGAATGTAATAATTGCAATGCGATCTATATAGGCGAAACAGGCAGAAACATCAATATAAGAATTAAAGAACATATCCGTAATAAAATTACTTCCAATGTAGGTAAACACATGCATGAAACAGGGCATAGCCTCAATCTTAACAACACTAAACTGTTGCATCAAGAAGGGAAAAACTATAAATTAACACTTTTAGAAGCTTATGAAATACATAAAACAAAGAAAAAACACAACATAAAATGCCTTAATGATCAGATTAACCTACACTACAAACCTATCTACGAATATCTAAACGATTAAATTATGAACAATTTAAGTAGCGACATCTTGCAATCGCTTTTTGACCTAACACCGCAGTAGGATTGACAAATTGAAGCTAGTTCGCCACATAATAAGTCATCCCATGCGAGGCGGCCATGCTTGCTGTCAAAGCATATGAGAATTTTAGAAAAATTGTGTGCAAATCGTTTTTGATTGCAGCAGATTCCTCGAGCAGGCTCTGTACAGCTGTTTCAGGCCTAGTTGGGCCTTCATCAGCAGAACCGTAGCTCGAGAAATCCACTGCTCGAGGAATCTGCTGCAATCAAAACCGATTTGCACACAATTTTTCTAAAATTCTCATATGCTTTGACAGCAAGCATGGCCGCCTCGCATGGGATGACTTATTATGTGGCGAACTAGCTTCAATTTGTCAATCCTACTGCGATGTTAGGTCAAAAAACGATTGCAAGATGTGGCTACTTAAATTGTTTATTACTTTCACATCGCATGGGCGAATAACTCGGACATATCGGTTTGGTTTGCAGTGGATTTCTCGAGCTACGGTTCTGCTGATGAAGGCCCAACTAGGCCTGAAACAGCTGTACAGAGCCTGCTCGAGGAATCTGCTGCAATCAAAACCGATTTGCACACAATTTTTGATTAAATTATGTTACTTACCTGTTCCAAATTTTGCTAATTTCATGTTTCAATATTGCGCTTTACCACACAGCCCTCCCATTAGTTTGTTTTGATGTTCACGTGCTCGACATTTTATTTTACAATTTTTATAGTTCTTTTCCTGCTATTCTAATGTGCTTTATATATTTGATATTTATTAATTTGACAATAGCAGTAAGTATTTTATTATTTTTTTCTTTCAATTCTTGTTTTCCAAATAAACACACCGCAAACAAATAACTTTTTGACTACATTCTGTCTTAATCCATTCAGATTTTCATATTTACAATTGTTTTAGACTATTCTAATTTGTCTTATCTGTTTTACACAATATGTAATTTGTCTTATTTGTTATACTTTTTTTACATTTTAATTGTCTTAATTATTATACATGGCTCACACATTTTTACATTCAATTCACTTTATACAATATTTTTACATTATTTACAAACATTTTTTAAAAATTCAATTGTAATGCTAAGTAATTTTTTCAGGCCTGATGAAGGTTCATTTCAAGAACCGAAACCGGTAGCTATATAAATAAAAAATAAAATTAGGAAGTACTATCTATTCATCTACTATTCGTAGTATTTGTTAGAAAGAATTTATGATCCCAAATAAATATTTATGGTCGGTATTCCGTTCTCAATTTTGTATTCTTAAAAATTTAGTAAATGCAGTTACTGTGGTTAATTTGTTTATTTTGTTGCTGCTGAAAAATCAAGTAATTTGATAATTTATGTGGAATCTCAAATTAGAAAAACAAAATTCAGCAATTGTAAAGAAACAAAAATTGGTGATTATTTTCAAAATATATAAGTAAAATTAATAAATATTTCAATACAGTAAAGTCCTGTTATAACGAACACAGAAATTGTATCAAAATGTAGGATGTTTTTTGTGTTAAACATTTTCGACTAATAACAATGTCAGAGGACCGAGTTACAATAAACATTCACTCACCCTTTGGTTAGATCTCTCTTTCCCGCTTTATTTCTCTCTTTCTCGTATGCATAAAGACAAACCCCAGGTGGATATTAGCATACCTTGCCTTCTGAGCGTACGTTCTCAGAATCATTGGTGCTACTGCCTCCTACAGTGTTGCTACACCGGCCTAAACACAGTCAGCACCAAGTCATGACCTTTCTTGGAAAGCACAATGCAATCACCTGGTCAGGTATTAAAACTAGTTGTTTTTTTCCGGTATCTACTACTCACGCATCTGTAGTAGCGGATAAGGTCAAATGTCGTATACAGATGAAATGATCCCCTACTCTCATGTCATTATAATTCATTGCAACACTCGCGAGTCCGTCTGCGTAATTAGCGCAACATTATCAACACGTATAGCCCTCAAGGACCGGGCCTCGACTGAACGCTGGCACTTTTCTTTCCTTCCATCCCTCTACTTGAGATGCACCCCGTATCATATTCCAAACCATAAGATAAAATAGACAAACGTGCTTGTGTTTTACGGATACATTGAAAATGCGTAAACTTTCCTAAATTTTAAACTTGATAAAACATACGACAACATTCGGCCAACCTGCAATTATTCTCGCCCTCGAGAATGTAATACATCGTAATGAAATTTTAAGTTCTTACTCCTTAGTATTTAAAATTAATTAGTATATTTACTGTTTTCAGTTTTTGTTTTTAACCAGTGTCATTATTATAACAAGGTACACCATCACTGGCGCCCTCACTCTCGCAGCTGATGTCAAAAAAGTTTGGGCAGAAGTCCGTGGCTTCATGCGGTATACAGCGACAACGTTATCGTAGCGTTTCGTTTATCCAGGCGCTCCCGGTATATCGGTTACACTCTAACGATCGCTGGGTAACTTTCCTTTGACAATCATCGGTTCGTCATAATCAGGTAGTAATTTTCGGCTCGGACCTTTAGCTTGACTTGGTCCTCTAATTATTACTAAATCATTAATTTTATATTTAGGTGGAACTTTTTGTTTTTGAGTCAAAGGCGCGTTTTTTTACAGATTTTAATCACGACTGATCTTATTATTTAGTTCTCTATGAATGCTTCTTAAGTTACTCATCGCCTACCGTACTTGAACTTCTGCAGCAAAGCAGCCTCGCTATGGGGGGTCGTGGATTAAAATCCATTAACACTTCGTACGCTGTTCGTCCCGGTGTTTCGGTGTCTCTCGTTGTTTATCGAAAAATTGAATTTGTTGAATACATTGATCATTACATGTGTGATGCCATGATTTTTGCAAAAACTTCGAAAACTTTTCGACGCAAATGATGTTCGGTGGTCACTATAATTCTCGTCGGCGCGCCGTGAACATTCATAATGCTATGTAAAAATTTAGTAACGTATTTTTGTTTTAGTTGACCTTACAGTGTTCATAAGAGTGTATTTTGTAAAAACGTCAACTGCAACAATCAAGTAAGCATTCTTTTTCGCGGTTCGCTCAAACGGTCCCAGGTGATCGATGTGCAGTGTATGAAATGATACTACAACCTTTTTCTTTTTATGCAATTTAGGAAATTTTTCTTTGTGCCACCTGATACTTTTGCGTAAATACACGGAACACAACAGGAGATGTATGTCTCTCTACATTTCCTCATGTTAGGGAATCAATAATTATCACACAACTGGTGTAAAGTTTTATCTAGAGAAGTGTCCCATCTTATTGTAAAGGTTCCGAACTATTTTGTGGTACATTCCTTTCGGCACAACCAAGTATTGTTGACTTGTTATTCGGTAAACGCGTCTATTTCTTAGCACCAGGATTTCTACTCAAAGCATCGACGTGTGCCATTCTAGAACGATATTCGATATCAAAATTTTAATCCCCTCATCATCAACCAGCACCATGCGGCACGCGGTATCAGATCTTTTTTTTTTGTTGGAAATAACTTTAACACATTACAATCTGTGGCAACTGTAAATTTTATCCCAATTAAGTAAACTCTAAATTTTGTTATTATTATTATTAACTTTCAACGAGCGCCATTGCTTCTAATTTAAACGAACGATAGCGCAACTCACATTGCGATGTTTGGCGAATGCAATATGCAACTGGATGCAACTTCGAAACAATTTTTTTTTTCTAGTAAATTTACTGGTACACCGTCGTTACTAATATCGGTGTGTACTTCCGTTACAGAATCTGAATTATAGATTCCTAACACCGGTCTAGTGACTAACGAATCTTTTAATTTAGAAAAAGTGATTTCTTGTGTCGAATCTCAATTCTATTTATTAGTCCTTTTGTTCATAGTCTTAGGGACCTCGTTATTACCACATAGTTCTTAATAAACTGACGAAAATAACCCGTTAAACCTAACAATTGTTTCACCTGTCGTGCGTCTTTGGACATCGGAAAATCACTTACACTTCTAGCCGCACACCCACTTTGTTCCGACACTTCAAACTCTAAATAATTAACACTACTCGCTAAAAATACACATTTCCTAAGATTAAGAGTGAGCCCTTCACCTCTCAATATTTGTAGAACTAATTCTTGTCATTCGAAATTCGTTTGAATGTCCTTTGTTGGTATTAAAATGTCAGCTAAGTACACAGCAGCTACTTCGCGACAAGGAGCTAATACTTTATTTATCAATAAAACTGTTGGAACACACTTCGTGCATTTACCAAACCGAATGGCATTCGATTGTACTCATGATGTCCTTCCGGAGTAACAAATGTCGTATAGGTAAGCCTTGGACTTTTTATTCGCTGGTATCTGATGATATCCTGAGCTTAAATCTAAACTTGTCAAATATTTACAGCCGTGTAGACTAGGATGGGTCAAAAAACCAAACTTTGAGATAATCTTACCTAATAGCAAAATTATGTTGTCTTTTAGTGATATTATAACACCTACGAAATATTTTTGAATTTAATTAATATTTAGAGGGTGCGCCTTACGTTTGAATTTTTGAAATTATACAAGAAAGGCCATATAGTATGCCATGAAAAGTTCGTATTTTTAATAAGTAAGAGTAATAACAGAGTTATCATCAAAACTGTATACTAAAAGGGCAAGAGAAGGTGGATAAAATTAAAACTCGAATCTCGCAGCAAAATGCCTACATTCGATAGCAAGAAAGGTTTCAATATTGAATGATTTTCATGAATTTTGCTGTCGTATTCTTTTTCTAATTATTAATAAATGATTATTTTATTCTAAAAACCCTATTTTTCTTGAGACATTTATGTAATATGACTACCAGAATATATTCAAGTTGTTCGTATTTCCAAGACAAAGCGCAACCTGAAGACGATGTGCTATTTACTTTAAATTCTAGTACTACACTGTTTTCATGTAAAGGCAACATAATTTTGCTATTAGAAATCAAAAGCGCAATATTCGTTTTTTTCCATACAAAAATGACCCACCCTAGTGTAGACGGTCGATTTGATCGTTGATTTTGGTAACGGATACCAATCCTTGATTGTAAGGGAATTTAATTTTCTGTAATCAACGCACATTCGCGCTTCGCGATTCTCTTCTTTGCAAGAATAATTGGTGATGCGTACGGTGATTCGAATTCTTTAATTATTTCGTTTTTTAACAATTCTGTAGTAGAATGAACTTCAATTAGTTAATTCAATATTCATTTCTCAGGATGTCGCTTTTTCTAATTCAGACAAATTCTATAACTTATTAACGGCTGTTAAAATTTAAGCATACGTTAAAATTCAAAACAGAGTCTTGTGATTGGCTGTTACAGCGGTAATAAAATTTGTCTTTACTGCAGGGCCAGCCTCGTGCTAAAATAGTTGATGGTCTAAATTCTAAATCATTGTCTGATAAATTTACGATGGGCACCCATGATTTCGCAACGTTTTTAATGTGCAAAAGTGTGCGAGGTACGACGTATTCGGTTCCGGGTTTCGCACGTAGCGCAGAGGCGACAAATACATTTTCTCCATAGTAGTTAGACGCACACACTTTAATTATTACTTCATAATTAGGCGGAACTATTGCTTCATTTCTGCACGAAAATAGAACTTCTCCAATTTTATTTTCTGGCTTAAGAGAAAATTGTAATGTTTCACAATCTTTTGTCACCCTAATATTTGGCAACTAGGTAATCAGCTGTCCGGTCAACAACGGTACGTGCTGCGGTACCAGACCCTTTTATTATAATCGTTTTATTCGGATCAATCGGTAATTTTAATTCGCGAACTATTTTTCTCCGAATTAAATTACACTGACTACCCATGTCAACATATGCAAAATACTTTTATCCATTTATCAAAATGTTTTTTTGAAATATTTAATATAAGATTTGTTAATCTGTTTCTCTCGTAGACACAACCAGGTTATCGTATCGTAACAAAATTCGACACCGCTGGAAATGTATTCTTTTAAATTTCCGTTTCCCTTTTTTTTATAATAAACATCACAAAACACAAGAAACTAAAATAATTGAACATAGAACGTACTTTATAAAAATATGTACTAAAATATACGTTACCACGAAGTCAGTTTAAAATTTAAAATCTATCCCAGTCCCACGATCACGAATTTTTACACAATTCACGGATCATAAAATTTAATTAATTTAATTAAAAAATTAATTCACTATTCAAGTACGAATTTTATCTGGATGTACGCGATACAAAACGACGAAGTAAAAGTAAACCTTATTTGAAAACATGTCATTCAACAAACACAGAGCATTTACCTCGATTATAGGTAATAATTTTCGGGCTTGCAGGCTCTCAATGTAAACAAGAACGAAACTGAAAATTTCTTATCAACTCATAATTTTGAATCTAATACTTAAAGTTATGCATCACAAGCAGGCATAAATCCGTAACACGAGCAGTAAGTTTAACCCAAACAGATACGCATTTCAGACATCGAGGGACCAATAGTAATAAATCAACCCCTTAAACCTTTTCAAGTGAGTATACCATCTCACGACAACAGTACTAATCTTTTAAGGAAAACTAAACAAAAGCGCCAGTCTCCTATAGGCATACACACGTGAATTTCATAAACATCGGAATGCGTGTTTACTGTAAACAATGCCGAAGTTACAGGAATCGCGGCCAATTCCGCAGAAACGACACTGTGTCCTCTGATCATTCATTAATTACTATTCTGTTATTATGATTTCTGTTCAGATCCCACTTCTGACTATGTTGGATGGTTTTTTTTTGTGTTAAATATTTTCGACTAATAACAATGTCAGAGGACCGAGTTACAATAAACATTCACTCACCCTTTGGTAAGATATCTCTTTCCCCCTTTCTTTCTCTCTTTCTCGTCCACTGCGGAGCTGAGGGTAAACGTCTTAACATATGGGCTTCGCTTGATAAAATATACTAGACAAAATATAAAATATACATGAGACCTTTACGAAACAGTTATGCATATACATTATATTGAAAAACACAAATCTACGTAATAAAATCGATTATTTTTGTTTTTGCTTCTTCCAAATTGTGGAAACGGTAGATTTTGTTAAGTTAATTTCATGGCAAGTATCACTTTGTTTAACACCACTGTGTATTTTTTGAATAATGTCATATTTGTCCTTTAAAGTGAAAGCTTTACGTTTCTGTTTATTCATTTTGAATTATTGCATGCGAGTCTTGCGACGCAGCACGTTGGAAATAAAGTCCTACTCCAACAAAAAACAAAGACTCCACTGTTATAAGTGGTTAGAAGAGCTATAAATGCACGTCGCTCATAACAAGTAATCGGAGAATAGCGCGTAAATCGGGGAAACCCTTTCAAAGTTCGTTATAAACGGTAGTTGTAGTTGCTTAGTGTCTATTTAACGTTAATTTTAAAGCCTCTGTTAAGCACAAATTATTTTTTTCAAGCTCTAGACATAACTCGAATAAAATGATTTAAGGTGAAGTGGGGTAAATGTGATATAGTTTTTTAATAGTTCACGAAGAAAAGGCTAAAACTAATGATTTTAATGGAATCAACATTTTTAAAAAAATTATTAATGATTTAAATATAGTTCCTAATTGATACCACGACTGACGCCTTTTCAGTTCCTTTTTGAAAAATGCTATTATATAATATTACATAACGAGAGTTGTAAATAGCATATTACGCACGGTGGAAAAGTCGCGCATGAGCCGAGCAGCGGCGAATGCAAGTAATTCCAGAAGTGCGTAATTGCTTTACAACTCGAGTTTTGTACTATGAGTATACTTTATCTACGACCACAAAAATTACCTTATTATTCAAGTTCAAAATAATCAGCAGTGACACTTGCAATTTCGACGACTGTCAATCTAATGTGATGCGGCTACTTAGATCTACTTACAAGCGTGCGTAAAGTAGGTGCGTTGTGCGTTTTTCTTACTTTACGCACGACGTTTGTAAACACCCGCTTACTTAATTTATGTGTTGTACGTAATTCGTTATTTACAGTCGTAGATAAATAAAATTTGTTGTATCATTGGCACTGCTTTTTCCTCAAAATTAAAACTGAATACTGTTTTTTCCTAGACACTATCCAGATATAAATGACATTATACAGTGCTCGCTAAAAAGTCGGCATCAAATGGGAAAAATTTTTATTTCTGAATTTTTGAAAAACTTTTTACGGCAATAATTTGTGCTTGTCTGAAAACCTATTTAGGCCTTATTAGATACACCGAGTCATTTTTATTTAGTTAGAAAATAGCGTTTTTCGAAATTGCCAAAATCCTAAAATTGTTATTTCTTGGAAATTAATCAAGATTTCAACGAGATCTTTTATCGTGTAGGTATTAGTTTTAGATTATTGAACAATCTCAAGGCTCGAAAATAACGTTTTTCGACTACCATATTCGAAAATACGATTTTACCGTACCCATTCCAGTAAAGAAAGCGGTACTTTACTTGCCTAGAGGGGTATTTTACCTGACTGTGACGAAGCCTACTTCGACCTATTCTGAAATAACATTAATCGGTTCTAATTGATATTATTGTTTATCTATAAATGATAAATTGTTTTACATTTGATTATTTTACAATAATGCTGTTGAAATCTTTTTATTTCGGATCAATTAGTTTGATTTTTAATTCCTTTTAGGTAATTTGTAAAAAGTATTGCCTGCATCACGGCCTGTATTGTCGAATCCAATTAAATGTCAAATTAATTTGTCATTCAAATCCACTCAAAAAGTAACAACATTTTTACGCTCGCGTCGCATCTCTTGGTGTCATCGAAACGCCGCGCCAGCGTCGTTTATAACGTATTATAAGGTAAATGAAATACATTTTTCAAAAATTTACGAAGCTATAAACATAGATATAAATCTGCAAGTTTTGAACACTTCAAAAATTAATGGTTGAGTAAGTGGTAGTCGAAAAAATATTATGTACCACGGCAACAACGTGTCTTTGTCGAACTCGTTTGCTTGCTCGCCGCGGCTTCGCCTTGGTTCCCTATTTACAAACTCGTTCGACAAACTGCCACTTTGCCACCTTGATAAATAAATAACTATTTTTTCTTTAATTTCCAGAAAAATTGAATTTTTCAATTTTTAAACTTTTTGAAGTTTCATTTTGGATGAAAACTTTAGATTTTAGACTTTAGATTTATAATTGGAAAGAAAAATAGGTAAGGTTGCTTTAGATATTTTATTATTTACCGAAAAGTAATATTTATACATAATCGCAACGTTTTTGACGTAATATGCTTATGAGGAGAAATATTTTTTAATGATAATTAACATGGTTTGGTGGAATGGCTTCTAAAAACTGCATATAGCATCAAAAACGTTGCAATTATGTACAAACTTTAGGTACTTTTCGGTAAATAATAAAATATTGTGATTATGATGATTATGATTATGATTGTGTAAAGGAATTTCTATTTCTCTATTTTTTTCCAATTATAAATCTTTGAAGTTTTCATCCAAAATTATTTGTAATTTAAAATTAAGTTTTGATATGTGAAATTTTGTGAAAAGTTCAAAAATCGAAAAATTCAATTTTTGCGGAACTTAAAGAAAAAAACCGTTATTTTCTGGCCTTTGATTGTTCCGTAAGCTAAAACTAATAGACAGCAAAAAAATCTCCTTAAAATCTTAATTTATTTCGAAAACATAACAATTTTAGGATTTTAGCAATTTCGAAAAATCAGAAATAAAAAATTTTTGCCATTTGATGTCGACTTCTTGCCGAGCACTGTATTTTTTACAGCTTTAGGTTTTAATGTCATAATAATGAAACTTGAGTAAATATATTTAAAGAATCGATTTTTTAAAATATTTTGCACCTACGTAGAGGCTTTATTTTACTTTAAATTCAAAAGTTAAAGGGTTTTATGCGTATTATCTTTTAAAGTTATCGGAAAATGGAGAAAAAACGTAATTAGAATTTTTTTAAACGAACAACCTGTGTTCAGCAAAATGAAAGATCTTTTCTTTCTGATTTCAAAAGCATATAATATTTTGATATTTCGAAGAGCCCTTTGTGACGTACATGTATAAAAAAGATAAACGTATAAAACCATAAAACTTTTGATTTTAAAATTTATGTCTAACTTCTAAAGCCTTTAGGTGGGGTGCAAAATATAAAAAAAACCTGTACAATCATGTTAAAAAATATTTTAAAGAAATTTAAAATGTGAAAGATTTTAAAAAGTTAAAAGAAATTTAAAAAGTTATAGTTTTTATAAAATTTGGGAACATGTAAAAAATAAGTCAAAAAGAAAAATTATTATAATTTCTTTTGTCATAAAACTTAACAAACCGGGCAATCAAATTCACGAAATGTCAAATAAGTATTTTATATACAGGGTGTCTACCAAGTGCCGCGGTCTTCTCTACCGTCTACAGTATATAAGATTCAAAAATTCAGACGAGTTAAGATGTAACTCAGTCAGATCTATTTTATAAAATTATTTTTGGCTATACAGAGTGTTCAGTAACTCAGAGCCGTACCAAAGTTATATTTTTTTAATGAAACACCCAGTATATTTCTACATATTTCGAAAGTACGCATAACGAATAGGTAATAACCAAAAATTTCGGAACTTTTACTTAAGAGTTTGCAAGATATTGACGTTTAAGTGTAAAAAATGCTGTATTATGAGCGCTTATATTTTGGTTATTTATCAAAATTTCGTCGTGAATTTTTGCAGGTAGACAATACAATATCTTTTCTACAGAAATATCAGAACGGAAGAATTGGTCGGAAACGCTAATGCCCGGTTGCACCAACTTTTTAAGCAGAGCTTAAATTTAAGTGGTGTTTAGACTATGACATATTTATAGATTTAACAAAATGTTAGTCACATTCTAATTAATACTTAAGTTGAAGTTTAAATGTCAATCAGAATGTATTTGACGTTATCAGTATAACGAGACAAAATAGCGAGACAAAAATTAATTTTTTTTTTTTCAATATTGACGTTCTTTATGCTCGGTTACACTTTTTAAGCAGAGCTTAAATGTAAGTTATGTTAAGTTATGTGACATTTACGTATAGTACTGACTATAAGCACTGACTTAAATTTAAGCTCTGCTTAAAAAGTGTAACCGAGCATAAAGAACGTCAATATTGAAAAAAAAAATTAATGTTTGTCTCGCTATTTCTTCAGTTTAGACAAATACATTTGGCGTTTTATGAAAGCTTATTAAAACAGTGTTTCATGAGAGTTTAGATATACACACACCCACACACTCACACACACGCACACGCACACGCACACGCACACGCACACGCACACACACACACACACACGCACACACGCACACACGCACACACGCACACACGCACACACGCACACACGCACACACGCACACACGCACACACGCACACACGCACACACGCACACACGCACACACGCACACACGCACACACGCACACACGCACACACGCACACACGCACACACGCACACACGCACACACGCACACACGCACACACGCACACACACACACACACACACACACACACACACACAACGTTTCGACGAGCGGAGACGAACGAAAAATGACGCGAATGAACCCAACTGGAATCGACACGAGGGAACCCAAGCCGGAGTCAAAAAATTGGCAAGAAAGGAGGGGGGGGAATTTTTTAAAAAATTCAGATTTTGAGAACGACAATTCCTGAACGTCGTTGGTCGAAGTCGACAGTCGACGCAAAGTTTTTTTTTTAAGGGGGAAAATTAGTAAAAATCGGGGAATCTTTAAAGAAATTTTTGAATTTCGATAACGAATAGTCTTAAGGGTCAAAGGTCAAGGTTACGATAAAAAACTTTTGGAAAAAGGGGGGCAATTTTCAAAAAATTTTGAATTTGGACGGCGGATCGTCTTAAAGGTCAAAGGTCAATGTCGCGACCAAAAATTGGGGAAGGGGGAGAGGGATTTAAAAAAAAATTGAATTCAGACGACGGATCGTCTTAAAGGTCAAAGGTCAAGGTCACGATCAAAGATTTGGCGGAAAATTTTCAAAAAATTTTGAATTTAGACTGCGGATCGTCTTAAAGGTCAAAGGTCAAGGTCGCGACCAAAAATTTGGGGAAAAGGGGGGGGGGATTTCGAAAAAAATTGAATTTAGACGGCGGATCGTCTTAAAGGTCAAGGGTCAAGGTCACGACCAAAAATTTGGGGAAAAGGGTGGTGAAATTAAAAAAAAAATTGAATTTATACAGCGGATCATCTTAAAGGTCAAAGGTCAAGGTCGCGTCAAAAATTTAAGGAAAATAGGTAAAAGTTTTAAAAAAAATTGAATTTAGACAGCGGATCATCTTAAAGGTCAAAGGTCAAGGTTACGAACGCGAATTTGAGAATACGAAAAAATTTCTTTTTCAACCCGAGCGAGGAATTGAGATCGAAAAAGAAAATAATTTTTTTTACGTTAAAGGTCAAGGTCAAACGAAAGTTCGACGTCAACCCAACTCAAGCGAACCCAATTGTAGTAATAGTAATAATTTAAAGGTCAAGGTCAAACGGAGGTTCAAGGTCAACCCAACCCAAGCGAACCCAACCCGAGCGAACTCAACTGTAGTCAACCCGAGGGAGGAATTGCGATCTAAAAAATTCAAAATAAAAAAAAATCGATAAGTTAAAGGTCAAGGTCAAACGGAAGTTCAAGGTCAACCCAATCCAAGCGAACCCTTTTTTTATAGAAGTTTAGAGAAGCTTCCTAAGACACCTCCGGATATATCAAGTCCGGAGGCGTGTTGGATTCACTCCCACCATAAGTGCAAGGGCGCCTACCAACTAAACTCCTTTCCACTTTCGCCACTCTGCGCAGGGAGTACCGGCTCTCGGCATTTCTTCCCCTGCGCATGTTGTGTCTTCTTGGTCCTCTTTTACTCTTCCTCCTCCTCTTCATCCTCTTCTATCCTCCTCTTCATCCTCTTCTGTCCTCATCCTCCTCTTCTTCCTCTTCTTTCCCAACCCCCTCGTCCTCCTACTCTTCCTTATCATATTCCTTTCTTGGCTTCACTTCTCAGTTATTTCTCTAAGCGCCTGAGTCACATAGTAATCCATATCCCCATTCCTGCTACACGATTTCTCCACATCTTTAAACATTTAGAGTAAATAGAATAAATAACAAAATAAATAAAACCATTAAAAGTATCACAGACTTTCACCCTAAAGGTGTCGTTCAGTAGGACAAAAATATCACAGTCTCTATCACAAAGCAAATTTTGTACTCTCCTGCGCTCCTAGGCTCTTGGCCGAGTACTAGATCTATCTTGCCTTCGTATCTAATCTGGTTCAGTAGATCCAAAGCTTCCGAGTGTCGGTCGGTGTTTAGTTGCAGAACCCTAAAGTACGCAGGAGGGTTCTTACTAATAGTCTTTCGAGTTTGTAGGTTTTTGCTCGCCATTTCTAACATTGCCTTTTTTAGCAATAAGGCTATAGACTTCGTTACCTCCTCCTCCTCGGAGTCTTAGGGCAGCTTGAGTTTGCGTGACCATCGGAAGTTCGGTGGCACGCCTGTTACTTTCCTTTCTTCATCTTTTCTCGCCTTTTTTAAGGCAGGGCATAGGCCGCTCCCTGCCCTATGCCCTGAGGTTTCACAGAGGGGACACGCAGCCTCATTTTTACATTCTTTGCTGACATGGTCCGGTTGTCCGCAATTATGGCAGTTGTTCTGCCTCGCCGAGCCGTTGCACTCCTCTGTGAGGTGCAGGTGAGACCAACATATTCTACACCTGGGAACCTTTACCCTTGTCTCGATGCGGCATGGAACCAGCCCCACGAGGACATCACCAGTTTTGATCAGTTCTCGCGCGTCCTTCTCCGGCAGCACTATGGTCACTGCCTGCGTGTCACCGGCATTTGGTCTCAGATCCCCAATCTTGGTATTTCCCTGTAGTGGCCTTCCCATAGCCTCCTCCAGCGCCCCTTGGATGTCCTCCTTGTTAGCCAGAGCATCTATTCCTCTCATGTGGACTGTCTCAAGTTTTCCGCCGCACCCCAGTTTCCTAATATTCTTAGATTCAAGAGTCTGTCCAATTTTTGTCTTGAGATTTTCTAGGGCTGCCTCATCCTTCTCAACCGTTATGAGGAGATTTCCCTCCCGGGTGCTGCGCAGTCCTTTAACCGCCTTTGCATTTTTTACTATTCCCAGCGTATCTGCATATTTCCTTCCCTCGTTTCCTACCACCAAAGCATAGGTCTTTCTTTCTTCCTGGCGACTATCTTTTTCCTTTCTCGTCGTCTCTCTGTGGATGGTAATCCTCTTATTTGTGCGGCAAAATACGCACTCCACCATCTTTCGCCATCCTTCTTCGTCCATCGCACGGTGGTGATACATGGCGATGTGCTCTTGTTCTTCTGTCTCAGTTTTTAGCATTTGAAGACTTTCCCAGATGCCCTTACCGGTCCCATACACTATCATTTTTACTGCCATACGATCCACTCTACCAATACCATCTTTATTGCAACTTTTAGTCATCTGTTCTAAAATTTCAAATTTCCCCTTTGCTTTAGCCAGCTCGGGGAATCTGTCCCTATATTGTTTTTTATGGCCGTTTAAGAGAGTGATGTCGGTTTCCACTGAAAGTTTGTGATGTGAAAAAATTTGAAAGTCAGAACAATATTTCTATAAATGTTTATGGACTTGCTTCCCATTATAACGGTAACGTTATAGTCTATGAAGTTGTAGGACCGCTACATTTTACTAAAAATCGAAAAGATATTCATATAAATTTGTTATTGGTTGATGACGGTAACGAAAATACTCACTATTGTTGGATTAAAAATTTATCGCGTTTAGTGTCAAAACAGACGTCACACCACGGTCACGAGAAATATATTTGTGAAGGATGTTTAATATACTTTCCATGTGTAGAAAAATTGCAACGACATGAAAGAGAAGATTGTAAAATTATCAAAACAATTTTACCATCAGCAGAGTTAAAAATAAATAAATATGGTGAATCTATCCCAGAAAATATATTACAATTTGAAAATTTTGAGAAGCAATTGAAACTACCCTTTGTTGTGTACGCTGATTTCGAGGCTTTACTAAAACCATTAGATAGAGTTGAACCAACTCCAGATAAGTCTTTCACAGTTAAATGTTATGAACACGAACCTCATTCTTTTGCGTATTATATTAAGTGTAGCTTTAATAACAATTTGTCAAAATTAAAGTTATATCGCGGACAAAATGCTGCTACTGAGTTTATGAAATCGTTAGAAAAACATATTAAAGAGATTTATGATAAATATTTAAGTAAAATTAAACCAATGCTTGATTTAACACGAGAAGAAAAAGAGGTCTACGACAGCGCAACGATGTGTCATATTTGTGAAAAACCAATATTGGATGTTAAGGAAAAAGTCCGAGACCATGAACATTTAACTGGAGCGTTTAGAGGAGCTGCTCATTCGGTGTGTAATGTTAATTTTAAAATACCAAAATTCATTCCAGTTTTCTTTCATAATCTTTCTAATTATGATAGTCATTTATTTGTGAAGACGATGGCATTAGAAGGAGAGGACGTTGATGTGATCGCACAAAATAAAGAAAAATATATATCTTTCGAAATTAATACACGTAGGGGATAAGATAGATTGTAAAGGAAAAATGCGCAAAGTCTATTTCAAAATAAGATTTGTAGATTCTTTTCGTTTCATGCAATCGTCTTTGGAAAAATTAGGCTCATACTTGGAAGATTGGCAATGTAGGGAAATTAGGAAATATTTCAATGATGATGAAATGTTTAAATTAGTACGGCAAAAAGGGGTTTTTCCATATTGTTTTATTAACTCATTCGAGAAATTAGATTATCCCACCTTACCTTCTAGAGAAGAATTTTATGACGTGCTTTATGATGAACACATTAGTGATGAAGATTATGAAAGAGCACAGCGCGTTTGGAATTTATTTAATTGTAAAATTATGGGTGATTACAGCGATATATATGTAACATCAGATATTTTATTATTAGCAGACGTATTTGAAAATTTCAGAGATCTTTGTGTTGATAATTATAAACTTGACCCTTGCCATTTTTTCACAGCTCCGGGATTAAGTTGGGATGCAATGTTACGAATGACGAAAATTAAGTTAGAATTATTACAGGATGTTGATATGTTACACTTTTTCAGAATGGGTATTCGTGGTGGAGTGAGCATGTGCACTAAAAGAATTGAAAACGCTAATAATAAATTTTTACAGAGCTTTGATTCAAGCAAGGCAACTAATTATTTACTTTATCTTGATGCTACAAATCTCTACGGGCATGCGATGTGTTCGAGATTTCCATGGGGAAATTTTACTTGGTTAAGCAGAGAAGAAATTAACAATCTTAACATTTCAGAATTCGAAGAAAATTCAGATGTTGGATACGTATTCGAAGTAGATTTGGAATATCCGACTTATTTACATGAAAAGCACAACGATTTGCCGTTTTGTCCGGAAAACATAATTCCACCAAAGTCAAAATATAGTAAACTTATTCCAAATCTCTATAACAAAACCAAATACGTAATTCATTATTTAAATCTAAAGCAATGTTTGGAACATGGTTTAACATTAATTCAAATTCACAGGGCAATTAAATTTAAACAGTCTCGTTGGTTAAAAATATATATAGACTTTAATTCGCAGAAACTAGCTGAAGCGAAAAACGAATTTGAAAAAAATTTCTACAAGTTAACTAATAATAGTGTCTTCGGTAAGACCATGGAAAATGTAGAGAATCGCGTCGACACTAAATTAGCTACCAGGTGGGAAAGTCATAATCGGAGACCGGGAGCTGAATCATTGATTGCTAAACCGAACTACAAATCGAGTAAAATTTTTAGTGATCACCTGGTCGCAATAGAATTAACCAAAGTACAAGTAAATTATAACAAACCTTTATACGTAGGATTTTGTGTTTTGGAAATATCGAAAACAGTAATGTACGAGTTTTATTATAATTTCATAAAACGAAAATATAACAATCATGCAGCTCTATTATATACCGATACGGACAGTTTAATATTATCCGTTAATACTGGTAATGTGTACGAAGATATAAAGCAAAATTTAAATAAATTTGATACTTCAAATTACCCAACAAATAATATTCATGAAATGCCTCAAACTGAATCAATTATTGGAAGAATCAAAGATGAATACGCCGGACAAGTAATAGAATCGTTCGTTGGTACAGGCGCGAAAGCCTATTGTGTAAAGCTTACTTCAAAATGTACTAAGAAAGCGAAAGGTGTTAAAAAATATGCTATAGATAAATATTTAACTGTGGATGACTACAAAGAAATTATTGAACGAGATGGTTTCATTCATGTACGTGTTTCATTCAGATTTTCATACGGTGTACACAGAGTTGAAAAATAAAGTTGCATTATCATCGAAAGATGATAAACGTTATATTCTGGATGACAAGATTCATACTCTCGCATGGGGTCATTATAAAATAGCTGATATAGAAAGAGATAGAAAACTGAAAGAATTAATTGAAGAATTAGAAAAGGAATTAGAAAAAAGTAATAAAAATAGTAAATAGATTAAATATATATATGTTAGTTCGTAAAATATATTTATTGTAAATAATGTATGTTTCTAATTATAGTTAATAAAAAGTTATTATAAAACATTGCGTTTTGGTATCCAAGCATTATGTTTAGAACTTAATCCTAAATAACTAACTAGTGCTTTATTACCTTTTTTTCTCAACACATTAATTAAATATACATCAGGATGTTTCATTTTTTGTAATTCGTACTCATAAAACCCACCAAGTATAGCTTCACCGTCAGCGTCTTTAATTAGATATGTTCAAGGATTAGTATTCTGCACTGATGAAATTGTAAATATTTCGTTAGACCAATTTGGAGTGTACATTTTCGCAAATGCTTGTCGATATTTGTTGATGCGCACATGATCTCCAACTTTAAGTTTTGCACTTCTTGGATCCACAATTTTAATATTGCTGTAGACGGACTGTAAAATAGTTTTCGCATTTCTTTGATTTATCTTACTAGGTTTGTAACCCGTCGTACTGTGAACTGTGTTGTTGTATTCTTCGATTAGTTGTGGTGGTAATAACTTGAACCAGCTGAAATTTCCTTGCATGCTAAATTCTTTCCACATTTTTTGTTTTAATGTTCTATTAAAGCGTTCAACTATCGAACTTTTTAAATTAGAATATGTGCTGTAGTGATTAATCTTATACTTCTTCATTAAATCTTGAAAGTCTGCATTGTAAAATTCCTTTCCGTTATCTGTTTGCAGATTTCTCGGTATAGAATTTCTACCTTCAGATAAGATTGTTTGAAAAGCTTTGGTTACTTCTTTACCTGTCTTGTTTTTTAATGCTATTCCCCAAGCAAATTTAGAAAATGTGTTGATCACAGCCAGAATGTACTTGTATCCTTTGTTTATCTTTGAATAAGGAAGCATTTCAATTAAATCTGCTTGGAAGAGATCTCTGAGACCTTTTATTATAACTCGACGACGCGACGGCGAAAGTTTTTCCTTGCTGGTTTGTGCAGTTCATCGACAACATCACGTTTTACACTCGATGATAAATTAGACATTTTCAGTTAGAACTCGTTTCCTTATAATGAATTCAACAAATAATGTAGTTGCACAAACTACAGCTGTGCAAGAAAACGAGAGTTTATCTCCCACATTCAACGTTCTTCCAATTAAAGTATCAGTACAATCTATACCGTTGATATATACTTTCCTGTTCCTAGGTTTATGAAAATTACTTTTTAACCACGCAAGTTTCTTGAATCGTATACGTCGTTTGATTACCTCTATTTGAAAGAATAAATTCGCCTTGGGCATTTAACTCGTCACTTCGAAAGTCTAATAATGTTTCGTAAAATAATTGTCTAGAAACAATATGCTTGAGAACTGTATGTTTAGTAATGTGCCTTCAAACTTATCAATGGTCATCGTGAACTGACCAACAAAGATGTGAAACTGAAGAATGACCTCGATATCATCCAGCTAAATACTTAAAATTTACGAAATAATTTTGGCTTCTTTCAATTCTTCGATAATAGCTATAATCTCATTGGTATGTCCTGTATGACCTGCAGATTCTGATGCTTTCAATAAACGTAATCGTTCTACTAATTCATTAGCATTATCCCAGTATTGATACTGTGTACAACTGTTAGGTATAAGTTCTTTTTCTAAAGCTCCACCTGTTTTCCAGCTTCGAGCCCACCAAACGTTTGGTGGTTTTCCCTGCATTATTGGTTTTATAATATGTGTATACTTATATCCTTTACTTGCAGATATTCGGCCAGAAGGATTATAATTTACTTTAAATGCATGAGTTCTTCTCAATATATCTCTATAGTCACGTACATCATGAAATGTAAATTTCTCAGGAGCTTTCTTAAAAATCAGTTCATATAAACCTTTTGTACCTTTATATGTTAAGTCTCCTACTACAAGATCACGACCATCAAACGCAACTTCCGCGGCACCAATAAACAATTTCCCATCATGTTTTCTTATACCGTATTTGGTGTCAAATTCATTTTCCACATCAACATTAAATCGTGTAATATAATCACGTGGTAACGGATCAATTTGTTGTAAAGCAGCCTGTACCTCTGGTGATTGTAATTTAGATTGTAGTATTGATTTCCGTTCTTGTAAAAGAGTACGAGCATGAGCTTCGGATTCGTCTAAAGGGACACTACTGCTATCTGTATGAAACTCTTCAGCTTCTTCATAAGCAGATTTTGATGGTGGAGATTCAGGTTCTCCATGAGAGATGTCGTGAATTTCTTCTTCTTCTAAGATGGAAGGTTGTTTCTTTTCAATTTCACGACCAACTGGTGTTGAAGTACTCACATCATGCTTTTCTGACCATGTAATTTGTGATGAAGGATCAGATTTTAATTTATAAAGAGGTCTTTTTCGTATGAAAGAACTTTTCGGGTCCCCTTTAAAGCCTTTTTCACTGGCTTCGTACGATTGTTGCTCTTCTTTTGTAGGTAAAATACTGCGAACAACATCTAGCTTATTGACAATATCTCTTAGTGGTTCCACAATAGGTGAATAAGTCGCCTGAAGGTATTTTCTTGATTGCTCAATATGATGTTTTGATCGTTCGATATCGGATTTAAGTGTTTTTAATTTAGTACGCAAACTTTCACGTGCAGTAGCTAATTCAGCTTTAAGTTTATTACTCATAGCGCATCCGTTTCCTTTAACCCCTTTTACAACTCTGAAGAACAATGTTAAAATGTAGTGGTTTTAAAGGTTTATATAATTGTCGAATCCTTTACGATATCTACCTCCGTTGATAGTACAGTCAGTATCAATAACTAAAAAACCAAACGGTTCCTTCCAACAAGCGTAGCATATATCACGAAACTGGTCAAAGGTCATGTCTCCATACACATGGTCATCAAATACATGCTTTAGATTTGTAGAATCTTGCCGAAATAACACTAAGAAATTACAATTATCACGAATCATTTGTTTTGGAATTGCACTATAAGTTTGACTTAAATAGAAACAATCGACATTTTTATGGCGTCCAAAAGAGAAGTATTCTTTAATTACATTTTGTGTAGTACATTGAACGTCATCAAAAACAACAACTGAATATTCTTTTACATTTGCAGGGGATACCATCTTATCAGTATCAGAAATTTCAAAGTAACCTATCTCCGGCACTGTAGGTAGTAAATGTCTAAGAAAGTTATACTTTTCTTGAGATAAGGTCTTACAACAAATGTATAAATTTTTGAAACGCAGCCCATTAGCGTTTACCAACAAAGACACTATCAAATTACTTTTACCACTCCCACTTTTACCACTGATTATGGCACGTTTAGTTGATCCTCCGAAAAGAACACTGTGACGTTTAAAGGTTTCGTTTATGATTGCATCATCAAAATTTTGTATAGGTAACTTTAGAGATTGTTGTTTAAACTTCATATTTCTAAAACAGTAGTTTTCTGATATGGTACTTTCACTCTTTACCAAATGCGACACTCTGTTATTATGTTATAGTTATTAATATCATCTGCTATTTATAGTAAAAATGCGTGTTGTAATTAAATTATTTATTTAACACTTAAAAACGTAAACTATAAATAACAAACTAAACTATAAATAACAAACTATAAACTATAAATAACTTAAACTATAAATAACTTAAACTAACTTAAACTAAAGAGCGCTTCCACCGTAGTCTCGCCCAACCGACAGGGCGATCTACCGCTCTATCTAATCTAATCTGGATCACTCTAGAACTTATTCTGGCCAATATGTTGCTGTAAGAGGGTGCTGCGGCCTTCGAAATCTCTTGTCCATCCAAGTTCTAAAGTTATCCAGTTTACTGTCAATCTTCACTGTAAAAGTAATGTTATTAAAAATGTTGAAAAATGTAATAAAAAAACAAACCCATGACTCATCCATCTCGGTGGATGACGGTGCAGCCTCCGCTTCCACCTGCACAGTTTTAGGCGCTGGTGCAGGGAAGAGCGGCTGAGGCTGCGACCCCAACACAGGCGGCGCAAATATACCTCGTTTAACAACGCGCCTCAAGCGTATGCGACGTTGAGGCGCCGCCACTTGCTGCTCCGGCGGTGGCCGTTCCGGCGTCGCCGGCTGCGTTGGTGTTGGGGTATATGTAGGGGAGATGGGTGAGACCTGCGGAAACCGCAACGAACAATAATTGATTGTTGCGGTTTCCGCATTTAATAGTGTTCCATCTGTTAACTGGATGAGTACAAAAATTAATATACCTGTAAACTGTAAAACTAAAAATAATTGACTCACTTTCATTTCCACTTGCTGCAGCACAATGGACTTCATCGCTACTTCACTATTACTGGAAGACATCTGTAAATTGAATAACATTAATAATACAGATGTCTTATTAGGTATACTTTATACCTAATCTATCTCTTGGGAACAACTTCATTCGATGAACAATCCATTTAACAACAATTTAAACACAGACATATCGCTGCCTTGGAGTTACAAGGTTCTATGTTATGTATGATTGATAGATATAACATAGAACCTTATAACTCTAAGGTAGCGATATATCTACTTTATGATGTCTGCAGCAAGATTATGAAATAAATCTTTGATCAGACTCAGAGGGTCGCGTACAAGCGAAATTTTATCGTATTGTTCGCTCAAAGCCCGGTCAGTCGGAGACCTTGGGCGAACTATACGCATAATCTCTTCGCATGTTTCTAACTCGTCCGTGACTTTTTTAAGATTTCTCTCACCCTGTAAACAATAATTCCTTACTTCAGGCATTATTCCATCATAATAATTTTGGACTGCTGTTGAGATAATTTTAGATAAATTGGAAAAGGGTTCTTGTAAAGGAATAGAGGGTAAGGGTTCTTGTAAAGGAATAGAGGGTGCTAAGAGTTCTTGTGAAGGAATAGAGGGTGCTGGTGCTTGTGAAGAAACGATAGGTGTAGACATTCGGGGCTGCAGTGGTTGTGGTGGCATTTGAGGTTGAGGGGGTGGTTGAATCTGAATATTGGAAATAATGTTAGAATTAATATTATCCCCAATAGGTGATTGAGCTGGTGATAATTGAGATATCTCCATTGATCGGTCTGATATATTAATTATCTCAGAATCATCAGATTCATTAGGATTTATCGGGATATTATCTGCAACAACTCGAAGTTGCGACTGACCTAACAACTCCGCACTGGACTTTTGCTTAGACAAAAACATTGAGTCTGAGTCATTTTGCGGCGAACGTAAAGATGAAAGGATAGCTGCTCTTCGATTAACTATCCTAGTCATCCTTTGTTGACGCCTAAATAACGCATACTCATGCTTAGGCAACCACAAACTTTCAGCGGTCCTTAGATGAGAAGATTGACTACCTCGGGTAGAAGATTGACTACCTCGGGTACATCTGCGACTACCCCGCGTACATCTGGATTCACGAGATAGAACGTTATAAAGTTCAGAAATAGAAGCAGGTGCAAGTGTAGAAATAGGAGCAGGTTTAGAAATAGGAGCAGATTTAGAAATAGGAGGTTTAGAAATAGAAGCAGATTTAGAAATAGGAGCAGATTTAGAAATAGGAGCAGATTTAGAAATAGGAGCAGATTTTGCAGTAGAAGTATTTGCGGTGGAAGTAACGATAGGAGTAACTATTGATTGTTGGGAAACTAGTGAAAGGGATTGAGTGGGCTTTTGGATAGGTTTAAGAAAAGATGAAATAAGGGGTTGTGGGGCTTGAACGGAAACTGCTTGGGGTTGTGCGGGTTGAACGGAAACTGTTTGAAGTGGCTTTGAAGGAATAATTATAAATTGTGTTTGCGGATGTGTTTGCATAAATTGTGTTTGCGGATGTGTTTGCGGAATTTGAGTTTGAAGGGGTTGTATTTGAGTTTGAAGGGATTGTGTTTGAAAAGAAGTAGACGGGGTTACTTGAGTTTGAAGGGGTTGTGTTTGAAGAGGAAAGGATTGAATTTGAAAAGAAGTAGACGGGGTTAGTAAATTTTGTTGAACAGGTTGAATTTGAAAAGAAATATTCGACGTTAGTAAATTATTTTGACTTAAACGATCTATCTCGTCACCAAGTACGGTCAAGGCAGAATCAACTGCACCTTCCTGGAGGAATAAACCATTATCAAAGTCTTTCAACCAGGATGGTACAGCATTTGCCTGAGTGGTAACTGCACTCAGAGAACTTCTTGGAAGTGCAGAAACCACGCTAGTAGTAATTGAAGTAGAAGGGTTTTTATCCTGCAAAAATTGTTGCAAAATTGAACGTTCATCATTTCCGCCACGTTCATCATTTCTGCCAATATTCGACATTACTGTTATGTAAAAACACGGGTGCATTAAAACATATCATTTTAGTAATCGTATATAAAAAATACAAAAATACTCACTATTAGATTGTAGAAAAAAAGAAAGATATGAATCACAATGTTTGATCTACAACAAGAAATAAAAACAGTATTAAATTAAGGAACAAAAACAGTATTAAATTGTATTATCTTCAATTGTATAAAGAATTAACAGCATTATATTAAAATAAGTAATAAAGAATTAAAAGAGGACTTACCAGTACTGTTGTAGAAAGCACTTATGATGTTAACTGAACGGAAAACTTCTTATATACCCGAAAAGTGAACGTTAAACCTTCAGAAATGATGTAATGGAGATTGCTTCATATTTGTAGGAATTGTTTAACATTTGTAATATCGAAAGGTTACATAAATGATGTAATAGGAAATTTCTATCATGTATTTCAATAACATCTAAAGGTTACATACCAGACGGGTGTGGGAATTTTTATGATATCCTGTTTCCAAGGCAAAACACAAGGAGAAATGGGAGGAGACTAGCCAAGGGGAAATGGGTGGAGACTAGCCAAGGGGAAATGGGAGGAGACTAGCCAAGGTGAAATGGGAGGAGACTGATCAAGGTTTAGTGGGCGGATTCGCCCCACGCCCCCCCGCCCCCCGCCCCCCCCCAGACGTGATTCTGTTTTTATAGAAAAAGTGAAGGTAATAGAAACAGTTTCTAATCGTTTCGCTAAATTGACAGCGAAATGTCAATGAGATGCAATGATCTTATGCGTTTTAGAAACTTTATATTGCATAAAAAATCGCGTACCATTGTAAACCATTCGATCAATTATTCAGGAGCGTTGAAAATGAAAATCACGTTCTTTTTTTATATTGTTAGACTTTACAAAGGTTTCTTCAGTGCTCGCGTAACAAAATCTAACTCCATTACTCGCGTGGATTACAAAATTGCGCATTATTGCATATATACATACGCTTATCCAAAATTTCGACTTTCGTAAGGTTACACCCGCGTCATTCTAATCGTTTCGCTAAATGTTAATTAATGCAACAGCGAAATGTTAATGATATGACTGCAATTATGCCGAATTTTGATGACTTTCAAGTCCGTGTTACATGCATAATGAATGTCGTCGTTTTTACGATTCGTTTTTATATAGTATACAGGTATTTCAAAATCTTAACGCTTCAATAATTATTATAAATAACGAATAAAGCAAGGTGTTCTTTTTGATTTCCTTTAATAATAATAATTAAGCATGATTACATAATTTACAATTCATCTTACGGGGCGCTGGACCGTCTATTGCGTCGCTAAAATCCAATTGGAAACAATGATGGTGTTCACAGATTCTGAACATTTGTAGCTCAGCCTTCAAACGATCAGGAAGCTTATTGTAGACAAATTCTAGATCAGTAGATGTGACCTTCTGTGCTAAGTACCATTTGGGAAAATAAATCAAATCCTTGTCTGGAATATCGGTGAATGAATGATCCGTCTCGTACTTCTTCATGACATCACCAACCTTTTCTACTGTGTGTTTTATAATTTGCTTGCAAAAGACGTCTCAGCGAATCGATCGCGAAGCTGAACTTTTCTTTCAATAACTAAGAACCAAAGTTCCCTCACACTATATCACAAATGCTTCTTGAAAAATTACGTTATTGTAACTGGTTCATTACAAAATAATATAGATCATACACGTTGGTTAATGCGCACATACAAGTTCTTCTTAAATGAAACGGACACTTGGCTTCGGACTGTTGTAATTTTTGCACATTTCCGTAAATTTCACTCAAATCCATTACAGGTATTACACATGTACTTCCTGTAAGAATTCCACGTAGAAACCGAGTCTTCTCCGTTCCTTTAACGTATACAACTTTGGCTGTACAACACAAAGAATTGATAATTGCATCAAAATCCGATAACGGAACGAATCCCGTATTCCAGCTAATGCAATGGTGATTAGTCATTAACCAGTTTGCAACATTCTGATATTTTCTGGATACTAATGACAAACTGGTGTGAGGTTGAAACATAAAATGACTTACTTTATTTTCACTATCGTAAGAAGCCAACTCTTTCGGTATAAATTTATTATCTTCCACTTTAAATCCTTGGATATCAATGATAATAAACTCTTTCATGGTTCCGTTGATGTTGCTTCTTACAAAATCAAATTACGTTTAGCTCATAGCATCACTTTTAATAATGTTATTACGCTTCAACGTTTACATCAACTGACGTACGATTTTTGTGAGAGGTAAATAAGAGAATGCTTTGTCGTGCAGAATTAAACAGTATGCGATAGTATCTGCCTTGATATTTTCTTTAGTTGTAAACTCAATTCTGATTTCTACTGCACTTTTATGCATCGTATCTTTTTGAAACGTGCAGTCAATTCCTATTAAAGGACATCGAGCTAATTCCTTTGGATTGAACCAAGGTTGACTACTTTCACGATGGTAATATGTTTCTTGAAATCTAGAATACATATCATATAGGATGGCGTATTTATTATTCTCAATGTCGATGTCTAAATTATCATACGGATATCGTTCACCATTTAGAAATACTGTTAAAGATTTTAACTTAACATCATCAAACAGACTCATGTTAACATCGGCAACACTCTTTCTCTTAGTCTGAAAAGCAATAATTATATATCTTGGCGTTTCTAACTGTGGAGCAGTTTTTACAGTCCATGAATGATTTGTACTAGTTGGAATGGAAGGGTACTCGTGTAATTCCCAGCTCCTAAAAGGGACCTGTATTTCAACATCTCTATCTGTTATCCTCGTTACAACCAATTGCTCTCGCAATCCTACTGATACATGCGGCATCCTCCATACAATTTTATCAATTGTTAGTTTGATTTTTTCAGCCGTATTACTTTCATAAATTGCATCAACGTCATCATTCGTTCTGATCAACACCAGTTCCTGCCTCATATTCAAGATTATCTTTCTATAATCTTCCCCAAAACCTAACAATGTCTTTAAAGGTACGCTTGCTGCGAAATTTCCCTTAACGTCGAGTACATTGCTTATTCTTGCTTTCTCCTGAAGCCATCCTGCATTTTCCAATTTTATTGTTTCGTTGGGAGTAAAAGAAAAGTAACCTTTCATCGTGGACGTTATCCCAACATTTCTTACCGAATCCACCTGAACTCCATTCAGAAGATATCTAATCTCGCTAAACATATAAGCCACTGGATTATTTATCAACTGTGCTGTAGGACTATGCTTGGTATTATCGCTAGCCAAACGAAGTCTTCCTTCTACATACAAATAACTTTCACATGGTAAAGTGTAATTGTCAATTTCCGGAACTGTTATTCGAACTTCATCGTTATTACCAAATGATGAACCGAATGGTAAGTGTGAATGATACTCAACGTTAGTTATTGAAGTATCCATTTTAATTTTATCAGTTACTCCCAAAATATCCATTTTGTTTAGGTAATAATTGATTTATGTATAATGATGGTGCTCACCCTTTGACGGTTATGTCACTTCTACAGAATAATTCTCTTTAAGAGTTTTTAAAAGGTACTGTTCTCTTTCTCTAGATTAACACATTATAACCTAAACTCTTTAAATACTTTTTATTTTCTCGTGTCAATTTCAATTTTTTGTCGACAACAATTCAGTATATATTTTCGTGGCTTAAATAATATATTACGTCTTATTCTATCCCACTTCTTTTGTTTCGAATAACCACTGTCGTAGATAATCATTATGTAAACCTCTTCAAGTGAAGTCTTATAGTAACTACTTCGTTTCTAAAGTTAACCAAACGATTCTCTTGATCTAAGACTCGAACGACTAATCTCGTAATTACCTTCACGGTCACTGGCAGATAAATAGCTTGAAGAGGGGATTCTATTATTTTAAATCCCGGTGGTACGTTTGGAAAGAAATGATACAACATATGACCTGGCTCTCCGTTGTTATAAGAACCACCGGTCAAATTACACTCTATTCTTATAGCATTGACTTTGTTTATATCGACTGGAAAATCACCGATGTTATTGTCGTTTTCCTTCAATATTCTGGGTTCAAATCCCAACAATCTTCCCAATGAATTTGGTTGACTAAAATCGAGCTTAACCGAACTGTTTATGGTTGCCTTTAAAGTATTATTATTTCCATGAATGTTTATATAATCAGGAATATTCTTATTTTGAAAATAATCTTTCAAAAATTTATTAATATCATCGAGTTCATATGTGCCTGTAGGTATATCGATAGTTTTCCAAGCAGACTTTTTTCCTCTTTCTTCATAATGTATTAAATTATTACTTACTGTTAGGTATTGCGTTAAACGTTTCAAAATTTAACATACACATTTCATAGGTTGCGTCTTCGCTCAGGTATATTGGTGGATTAAATTCACAAACTAAAACCGATTCATTTCCCGTTAGAGTAAATGTACACGAAATCGGTGAAGATTCCATGTTGACCATCTTTCAAGAACTAAATCCTTACTTAACTTGTAAGGCTATTAAAAACTGTAGACATAATTGTCCACAATTTTGTGAATTCGATTTTTGATATCTTTCATAATTATAATTAATAACGCCTACTCCGTTTGACAAAAGATATTTTTCCACTTCCACTGGAGGTCGTAGATCTCCATAACTATCAAAATACTTTACAGTTCCACCTCTTTTGTAATATGCTACCCAATGTGTTCCTTCACCAGAATTGTCATCTAAATTTATAATTCCACATTCCTGTTCTCTTATTTTTTTAGGTAATGTATCTCTCATAAACACTCCTCGAAAAAACGGTAATTTTAATATTTTAGCATATTTTAGTATGTCAAAGTTACTCAATGGTCGCTGAGGCAAATATTTCAGTTTTTTGAATTAGATGGTAAATATAATCCACATCCTGTTTTGTAAGGTTTAATGTAGAATCCACTTCCCACTGCTTTTGTTTCCATAGCCCTATTATGTCGTTCTGCCTCTTTCATTTGTTCTTTCGCAGCCTTTGCATCGTTTACCGCCTTAACAATTGCAGCTGCACCGCCACCGAGTGATCCTATTGCTCCCAAAGCTGCAAATAATGGAATTAAAGGTAAAAATCCTCCTCTCTTGGGAATTGGAATCACTCTTTGACGTGGACGTCTTATTTTTTTGTGGTTTTTCTTTAAAACTGACTGCGCCAATTTAACATTTTCTAAGAGGCTGTTGTTACCGCTGCGCGAAATGGCATGTCGAGCTTTCTTGACAGCTTCCCGAAATGATAATTCACCACCGCGCTTCCTCGCACGCTTAATCGCACGCTTTCTCTTCCCACTGTTCCCCATTCCGAGCTTCGTCTTAGCTCGCATTATGGCGGCTACAGATAATGCCGATGCCCTTTCTCCAAGTCCCGCTTCTGAACTTTTAACTCTTTGTACTGCCGCTTGATACAATTTTCTATCTGCTTCGTGACGCTTATCTAAATCGTCACTTAACGAATATGCAATGTCGTGTTGCTTACACGCTTCGTCCAATACATTAACACCTCTGTCTCCTCTTTTAAGACGAGTATCTAATTTTGTACCTGGACCGCAGTAGTTGTAACCTGGTATATGTAACTCTATTGGCAGTTTATTAATTAACGTATTAAGTAAACCACGACCTTTTCGTTTTACACTACTTCTCAAAATGTGGTCTCTCTTGACGCGACGCCGCATTTATGGCTTTTGTTTCTAACAGTTGACGATGATAATGTGTACTACTCTGATACTCTTGTCGCTAAACATTATATATCAAAAGTTATTAGGTGAGTAAATGATAAAACTATTGTCAGAAAATTTTATTTTTAATTTCATATGTTTACAATTTTACAGTAATATGTACATAATGAATCAAAACATTTACATAGTAACGGCTTTATGCATACTTATGTCACACATTAATTTATTAATTCCGAACATTATTAATTCATTTGTAATCGCCCCTTTCTCAGATATTTCATTATTGAGAAATGCTTTGACAGTTAGCTTCACGTCACCATCCATAACACTCACGCATGGAATCATGTTGGAGTAGAATGTTTTATAATTCAATTGCTTCAAAACCTCCAAACGATATGATATAATTTCACACAATTTCCATAATTCCAAAAAACCCTTATAAGATATATACAGTGTCTCGTCACCTCTTTCTAATTTCAATATTTTTGTTCCTTCGATACGTTCGAACGATGCCTTTACCGAACTAATTTTCATTACCGGATAAACAGTTTTTTTCTCGGTAAAATATGATTTTAATGTGTAGTTATAAGAACAAAATTGTTTCCATTCCTCTTCTAAAAACGATATGCTATGCCTTTTAGTACCCATAATGCGTATTACTGGATCAAAAAATGTTTCGGCACACAGTCCCACGCAAACCCATTTCGTGCGACTCTTATTTAAAAAATATACACTTTGAGCTAACAATGGTAATTGGTCCACATCAGCCACTTCCCTTACTTCTGATATCTCTGAAGGTGCTTTCTCGCTAATGTCATACTGACGAAAATCTTCATCCGTGAAAAAGGTTGAGACAATACTTCAAATTGAAACTCGTTTCGAACTGAGGACATATTCAAATCTTGCTCATCCTGTTCTTTTGGTTTATCAACGTTTTGAGTGAGAAATCTTTTCTTCTGTACATCATCACCTTGATCATCCACGTGTCTTTTCTTCTGCTTCAGGAAAAATTCCACTTGTTTAAACGTCACTATTAAATACATCAAAAATATAAGAATTGTATATGATTAGAAAAATTTAATAAACTTACTTTTATATAGATCGACGATACACTATTAAATTTGTATAACACAACTCACAGTTCTGCAACAACTGAAACAATTCACAAAATAACGGCCTTATATAACAAGATTTTAGGTGGGTGTAATACTAATTTAAATAATCACCTCCTCCAACCACAAGGTCACTAAGCAGAAATCAACACTATAACCTCCTCTGACCTCAACACCATTTCAAGGTTATCTCACTCTGAAACCTCCTCAACGTCAAGGTTATGGTGAAGGTCAGGAGTAGGTCGATTCTGGAACCTCCTCTGACCTTGACCTTGAATCTAGAACCTCCTCCATATCAAGGTTATGGTGAAGGTCAGGAGTAGGTCGATTCTGGAACCTCCTCTGACCTTGACCTTGAATTTTTCCGTCAAGGTCGGAGGAAGTTCCAGAATCGGCCTATCCCTACTACTAATAAATTAAGCAAGAAATTTGTGATATTTGAAACCTATGCGTCATTGTGAGCCCGAATACACAACACTTGGCAACTTTGGTTTCCATGACAACGAAAAAAAAAAAGACTTTTTTGTTTTTCTATCTAGAAAGCTATAAATCGTATACCTTAGATATAATGCGATCAAGTAATTCCAATAAATCACTTTGATTGCATTTTGATTCTTAACACTTTTACAGCATCGGCCCGATCACTTGCCTTCGTGAACTCCCCCCACAGAGAGAAAAATTTGAAGGACGCGCTTCGCGCGTTAAGGGTCGCTCGCGGTGGCTAGGCTTCGACCTTGACCCCGAAGTCATTCCTTAAAAAAAAAAAATTATTTTCGATCTCAATTCCGTGTTCTTGTTGACTACATTTGGGTTCGCTCAGGTTGGGTTGACCTTGAACTTTCGCTTGACCTTGACCTTCAACTTTTCGAATTTTTTTAATTTTAAATTTTTTCCGATCTCAACTGCATGTTCGGCTTGAGTAAAATTGGGTTCGCTCGGCTTGGGTTCGCTTGGGTTGGGTTGACCCTGAACTCCCGTTTGACCTTGACCTTTAACGTATCGAAAAACACATTTATTTTGAATTTTTTCGATCGCAATTCCTCGCTCGGGTTGACTACAATTGGGTTCGCTTGGGTTGGGTTGACGATGAACTTTCGTTTGACTTTGACCTTTAACTTACGTAAAGAAATTTATTTTGTCCTTGTCGATCTCAATTTCTCGCTCGGGTTGAATAAGAAATTCTTTCATATTGTTCTCAAATTCGCGTTCGTAACCTTGACCTTTGACCTTTTAAGACAATCCGCCGTCTAAATTCAAATTTTTTCGAAAATTTTCCCCCTCTTTTCCCAAAGTTTTTGGTCGCGACCTTGGCCCTTGACCTTTAAGACGATCCGCAGCCTAAATTCAAAGTTTTTTGAAAAATTCCCCCCTTCCCCAAATTTTTTGTCGTGACCTTGACCTTTGACCTTTAAGACGATCCGTCGTCTAAATTCGAGTTTTTTCGAAAATCCCCCCCCTTTTCCCCAAATTTTTGGTCGAGACCTTGACATGAGATCCGCAAGACGATCCGCAGTCCAAATTCAAAATTTTTTGAAAAACTTCCTCCCTTCTCCCCAAATTGTTGGTCGTGACCTTGACCTCTGACTTTTAAGACGATCCGCCGCCTAAATTCAAATTTTTTCGAAAACTCTCCCCCCTTTTCCCCAAATTTTTGGTCGTGACCTTACCTTTGACCCTTAAGACGATTCGTTATCGAAATTCAAAAATTTCTTTAAAGTTTCCCCGCTTTTTACTAATTTTCGTCGATTCAAAAAAAAAAAAAATAGAAAATTGCGTCTACTCTCGACTTCGACCATCGACGTTAACGAAGTTACGTTCTCGAAATCTGAAATTTTTAAGACATTTATTCCCCAATCACCATTTCTTCCCAATTTTTTGACTCCATCTCATGTTCGGTAGTGCGGATTCCGGTTGGGTTCGTTCGCGTCAAGTCGTCTTGGGTTGGATTAATTTTTAATTTTTTTTTCAATTTTTTCAATTTTTCCTAAAATATTTTCAAATTTTTTCGAATTATTTATTTTGCGTTCGTTTCCCGCTCGTCGAGATGTTCCTTTCGATGTGCGACACATGTGCCCTAGTTTTCTAGATTTAGAACGATAATGACAAATAATGATAAATAATAATTAACAACAAATTTCGGCGGAGGAAAGTATGTCACGTACGTCGAACGAAAAAATACGCGGCGAAACGCTTTCTCTCGATTTAGAACGACAACCGATGAAAGTAAATAAATAAATAAAACGAAATTATTTGTTCATTACAATTAAACAAAAAAAAAAATCTCGCAGACAATATTTAATTAATTAATTGCGTTCATCATTCAAATTCGACGTTCATAATTCCAGCCCGCGAAAACTCGACGAAAACAAACTTCGGAAACAGATATTTACTACGACGCTGTATGTTACGCGACGATCCTCTTTTTTCTCGATTTAAAACGATAACCGAAAAACATAAACATATGCATATTGCTGTGGTATTGAGCATATACCTTTTTGAAATAAATGAAATCTCAGGGCCTATTGTTTTAATTATTAGACACGTTACAACACTGCTCGGGGTTCCTAGGCAATGAAGTAATTTTAAAATAGCAATGAAACTCTGAAGGGCATTTATTAAATTGATGATGTGCAAGTTTATGAGTTGAGAGAAGCGAAAATTAGTTATCGCCTCCCACTACTTCTACATGCGGCAGTAGCGCCGAGCGCGGTCCTTATTCGAGCCGTGTAGACTTCGCAGTATTGCTGATATATTGAAGAGGATCGTTTGAGTTTAAAATTACACTTGCAGTCACATGAAAAGCTATTGTTTTTTTAGGTGTATAATTCTGCAAAACAAACAAATCTTACCCGAGAAAATTTAAAAACACTACTTACTTAGGTATGCAAGTACATAGTTTACTTCTGTTAGAGTCAGATACCTAAAAATAATTTTCAACTCTTTTCGCACAATTTTCTTATAAGCAGTCAACTTCTCGCAAAATGTCACTGCAGTGATTCATTCTTCAAGACGAATAATAAAGCAGAGTAATAGAAGAAAGCATACCTGTGCATTGAAAATCAACGACAATAATTAATTAAAGAAACATTTTAAATAAATGAAAAATAAAATTCATACTTTCAGCGTAAAACTGAACCGTGCGATATTTTTCAGTCGCGGTTAGTAGCCACGTTGTTGCATCGAACGCACGGTTCGAGCGTACGGCCATAGCTTACGCCACTGGACAAACATGCGATCTCGATTTGTCATTCTGGTGGGAGGTGTTCCGTGACGTTTCAACAATTTTAGCATCCCTTTATTTATGAGCAACGTGGTGAAATGGGTAAGTAAACAAAAAAATATATTTAATAAAAATTTATTTAATTGTGGTATTGGCAATATTGTATGGCAAATGTCAAGTAAAATACAAACATAACCAAAAATAATCATGGGTGCGACACGTACATAAAATTACAAATTGCTTTGTGATGATGAATAGAGATTGATAAAACTTAATCCCACATTCATCAAGAACAAACAGTGATGTTATCCTCAGAGACCGTTAAGGTAATAACCCTCATTCGAGTCCCCTAGAATTCTAGAAATTATTGAATGCAATGAAGCGTTGTAGCGTCGTTGTGTAAATTGACTACGTGGCATGTATACAATGGTTTGTTGAATTATCAAGTGCCGAATAAAACAAAGATGTTGTGCTTGTGTCCGACATTAACCTCGTATGAGACAACCAGCACGTAGTTATTCCGTGTTGTGTTTCCTCAGAACGAGTCTTTGGCGTATCAGAAATGACAATTCGTCTGTCCTGTATACGACACGTTAATAATAATAAGAGTATGGTGTTTGTGTCGGGCATTAATTCCGTATGAGACAACCAGCACGTAGTTATTCCGTGTTGTGTTTCCTCAAACGAATCTTTGACGTATCGGAAATGACAATTCGTCTGTCCTGTATACGACACGTTAATTACAAGTGTAAATGACCAAAAATCAACAATAATAATATTAATAAATTTTAAACTTTTACCATTCTAGAAGATGTTACCACTATCACTGCCCAAGGAAGACTTAAATTACAGGTAAAATTTCCCCACTTATATACTAAAATTGGCCCACAAAAACTAACTCAAAAGAAAACATAACCTCAAAATTGGAAATTAAAATCAAAAATTCAACACAATTTACTAAAAAAATCATAACTCTATACAATCCAAAGCACTACCAACTAATTCAGCTCCTTGTAGGCCATGCCACCAGTCCCAATCGAAGTGCCTCCACCTTGAGCATCTTGAGGAAGCTTTTTGACGGCTTCCTCGAACTCAGCAGCCTCCATCTGCAGCGGGGCAGGCGTTTGAAAATCCGGCAACCCAACCTCCCTGACCGAAGTGCTCTGGAGCTCAGGCAACAAGACAGGCCTATCGGGTGTGGTGACGAAATCAGGCATGGCCTCGGTGTCCGAGTCATCCCCGAAGAGCTGTCGGAACTTGCCCTTTAACCAATTGGTAGTACTTGGTGAGTCGAAACTCAAATGATCGTCTTCCAGGTTATGTATACTCTGCATTTAACAAATTAAAAATATAAGTACAAGAAAAATCTTAATGAAAGTTTAATTTTTAGAACTCTAAAGGACCCTTTTATATAAACATGATAGAAATGTGGCACCAAAAGCCGAAAGAAAAATCATTTTACAAAATAAAACAAATTCATCGTGTGTATCTTTTCTTTTTAAATTTATTAAATCCTAAGGGAGGAAATAACACAGCATATATCCCCTAAAAATAATTTTAAGAATTTTTATCCCCAAAGAGAAATTTTGAAATTATTTTTACACCTTTTTTCTCTTTTCTCCCCAAAAATTTCATTACTTAAATTAAATAAAATAAAAAATTTCTAAACTTATCTTATTTTTCAGGTTATCCTACATAGGGATGTAATGCGCTGATGTGGAACTTTCCTCTGACATGGTCCTCTTCGATGTTTTCCAGCTCAAAGGTGTTACCATAGAAGCTCCTTTTTATCCTAAAAGGACCCACAAAAGGAAGATCTAATTTGGCGCATTTTCCTTCTTCTCTTCTACCCAGACGATAGTTTCTTAGTATAACTAAGTCGCCCACATTAAATATTGTCCTTTTTCTAACTTTTCTGTTTTCTTTTTCTATGTATCTTCTGGACTTGTCTTGTATCCTTCTTTTAACTTTTTCTAATTCTGGATGTATTAGTCTTAAATTTTGGTAAAATTCAAATCTAAGTTCTTCAAAAGTTCTTCTTCGTTCTTCCGTCCATTCACATTTACTTCCTTTCTTTAATAACTCATAAAGCGCGACAGATTTTTGAGCCATATTTGGAACAAATCGTTTATAATAATTTAGCATTCCCAAAAATCTTCTAAGTTGTTTTATGTTTTTAGGTAAAGGATAATTTCTAATATCTTCGAGTCTTTTATCATCTACTCTTACTTGTTTATCGTCTAAAATATACCCGAGCTATGACACATTGCTTTTATAAAATTTACACTTTTCTATATTTATTTTCATGTTTGCACTGTTTAAAGTTTTTAAAATAATGTTTAAATGTTAATAATGTTGCTTCACATTTTTGCTAGAAATTAATATATCATCCACATAGTGTATACAAAAATCTTCAAACTTTCCCAAAATATTTTGCATTACTCTCACTAACGCTGCAGATGAACTAGATAGACCAAACGGCACTACCTTAAATTGATATACATGTCCATTTATCATAAACCCTGTATATTTCCTGGAATCTTTATGTAATGGTATCAGCCAAAAGGAATTTTTCAAATCTAATTTAGAAAATATTTGAGCGCCAGCACACTTATATAAAATACTTTCAATGACCTGCGGACTTTCATGTTGCGGTTTTGTAATTGCATTTAATTTCCTTGCATCAAGACATAATCTAATATTGCCATCCTTTTTCTTGACAATCACAACAGGATTAATGTAACACGTTCTGGATTTTTCAATTATTCCATTTTTCAACATTTGCGTAACTTCAAAATTAACTTTGTCAACATAACATTGGGGAATCGGATACGTTTTACCATGGAATGGTTCTTTTGTAACAACTTCTAACTTGTGCTCGTAACCTTCTGCACAGAATCTACTCTGTGTTCGTTAAATGTTTATATTTAGAAAGAAATTCCATAATCACTTCTTCATATTCTTCTTCACAATCTAATTTACTATTTTCTTCCAATTCAACATTATTTAATATTCTTTCTTCTTCTTTTTCTAAAATTTCCTCTTCTTCCCATTCAATTCTTTCTTCATTTAACAAACATATCCTTTCTTCTACATTTATTTGAACACGTAATTCTTCTAAAATATCCATTCCTAATATGCAAATGTTTCTTAAATCCGGAACGATAACTAATCTTATGTCGTATTGTTTATCCTTAATCTTCAAAGTTGTAGCAATGATTTTGTCTATAGTTACAATTTTCTTCCTGGTTGCAGAAATTAAATTTGTCTTCCTTATTGGAATGCAATTTTCATTTTTCACTAATTGATTTTCTTCCGCAAATTGTTGATTTAATAACGAAATTTCCGCACCTGTGTCAATTAATGCCGATACGTAAATATTATTTATTTGTATTTTAATATGTGGTAAATTTACGTTAATTATGCGCTCTTCATCTTCATTGAAAATTATATTATTTAAATTCCTTAATTGTTTATAAATTTTTAAATTTTTTTTGGCTGAACTTTCTAAAAATCCTGGTTGTGTACCATTGCCTCTACTTCAATCTGGTCAAAATTTGGTTTTTGTTTCATCACCTGGTTTACTTGACGATTATGTCGATTTTGCATCACATTCGCTGTGTTTTCACGTACTTGTGTTCTTTCATCCTTTGGAGAATAATTGTTGTTATTGTATCTTGACCTGTTGTTATAATTCGTTTGATTTTGTCTGTCATAATGTTGTCTATTGTTATAATTATTAAAATTTTGTTTGTTGTATTGGCTACTGTTGTAATTTTCAAAATTCTGTTTGTCGTATTGTCTGTTGTTATAATTATCATAATTCTGTTTATTATATTGTCTATTAAATCCGACACTGTTGTTGTTGTTATATCCTTGTTGCGTTGGTCTTCTGTAATTTTCATCACTGTTGTCTATTCTTTTTAGAAGTTCTATGAATCCACTCATTTGGTCGATTCCATGTAGTGCGACTGCCTGTATGATGTCATGATTAAAGTGTCTTACTAACTGCTGAATTATTTCCTGATCCGACATTCTGGGTGTTAAATATTTAACGTGGCTATACATTTTCATTACGTATTCTTCTCTATTTAATTTTTGGTTTATGTCATATCTTCCGGTTAATGAATTTTTCCTTATCCTTTGTTGTTCATTTTGTCCCCAAAATTGTCTTAAAAATTTTTCTTCGAATACTTCTAAAGTTGTAATTTCTTCCGTATTTACATTTAACCATATTAGTGCATCATCCTTGAGGCAACTCTTCATAATTTGTAGACGATACCTATCATTCCCTATGTCTTCTGTCATTTCCTTGATGTTTCTGAGAAAACTAACTGGGTTGTTGTTATCTCGTTTTCCATAAAATTTTGGTAATAATTTTATTTTAACATTTGTATTTGTTTCAACATGATTTATATTTATATTTTTATCTTTCATTTGTCCTTTTATTCCTTCTACTTCTATTTGAATTCTATTAATTGCACCTTCTTGGTTTTGTTGCACGAAATGTATTTCCTCTTCGTATTCCTCTATTTTAGATATCCTTTCGCTTAGATTTTTCTCCTTTTCTTGAAGACCTCTTTTCATACTGTTTTCCACTCCTTGTATTCTTTCCTCGGTTTTTGTTTTGAAGACTTGGAACATTCCTGTTACTTCTTGTTTTATTTCCTTTTTACTTTGTTCTACGGCTCCATCTATTTTTCCTTGCATCATGTTGCTTACATGGTCAATTTTTTCTGTATTTCTTCTTACTTCCTTCATCAATTCTTTCATCATGTTGAAAATGCTTACTAAGGAAATTTCTTGACTCGTAACATCCTTGGCATCCTCGTAGGTTGATTCTTCCAATTCTTGGTCTTTCGTCTGTCTACTTACTTCTAAAGATTCTAAACTTTCCGTTTGTGTGAGTTCTCTTCTCTCATCCTGTTCCTTTTCTCGTCTTTGTTTAGCGCTTTCTAAGAATTCCTTTTTCTTTTCCATATTGAAGTCTTCCTTGTCCATGTTTTAAATTTATGTTTAAAATTGTTATTTAACGCGAAATTATTTAAATGGCTTAATATTTTGATCACACACTTGTTTAGTTTTATGTTTAAGTACGATTGTCGAAAAATATTTTTAAATTTAAAAACGTTCATAAAATTTACTGTTTCAATGGAATTTACCTTACCAGTCCACAAACCAATATCGCTCAAAATCAATTTGCACAAGAGAAAGTAATTTTCATTCAAATAATAAATTGAAATCTTGATGGGATATTTACAAATCGAAGAGAAATAAATCAGATTGCTTGGTTTATTTTTATTTTGTATATTGGTAATAGTGTAGTGTGAAGTATTTTCAGATACTAAGATTTTATGTTGGCAACGGATAATGTAAATATTTTCTGAAAATGTTTGATTAGATGTCATTAATTTTATCACAATTGGTTTTGAAAAGTATGGCAGAAACGTTGGGTGACAAAATTTTTACGTGAATTTGATTTGGAAATTTTGAGAAAAATAAATGTCGACACGTTGGCAACAATGAACATGAATTGAGAATTTTTGGCCGAAACGATTGGGTGCCAAATAATATATATTTGAAAAAGAAAATTTTTAATGCCTCGTTGGTTAAGCCAAATAATATATTTGATTTGAAAACGGGGAAATTTAATGCCTTTAACGTTGGTCGCCAAAAAATATAATTAATTTGAAGAAAAGAAAATTTAATTGCCCCACGTTGGCTAAGCCAATAAATATATGCTGTGGTATTGAGCATATACCTTTTTGAAATAAATGAAATCTCAGGGCCTATTTTTTTAATTATTAGACACGTTACAACACTGTTCGGGGTTCCTAGGCAATGAAGTAATTTTAAAATAGCAATGAAACTCTGAAGGGCATTTATTAAATTGATGTTGTGCAAGTTTATGAGCAATGCGGTGAAATGGGTAAGTAAACAAAAATATATCTTTAATAACAAATTTATTTGATTGTGGTATTGGTAATATTGTATGGCAAACGTCAAGTAAAATACAAACATAACTAAAAATAATCATGGGTTGCGACACGTACATAAAATTACAAATTGCTTTGTGATGATGAATAGAGATTGATAAAACTTAATCCCACATTCATCAAGAACAAACAGTGATGTTATCCTCAGAGACCGTTAAGGTAATAACCCTCATTCGAGTCCCCCAGAATTCTAGAAATTATTGAATGCAATGGAGCGTTGTAGTGTCGTTGTGTAAATTGACTATGTGGCATGTATACAATGGTTTGTTGAATTATCACGTGCCGAATAAAACAAAAATGTTGTGTTTGTGTCCGACATTAACCTCGTATGAGACAACCAGCACGTAGTTATTCCGTGTTGTGTTTCCTCAGAACGAGTCTTTGACTTATCAGAAATGACAAAACGTCTGTCCTGTATACGACACGTTAATAATAATAAGAGTATGGTGTTCGTGTCGGGCATTAACTTCGTAATGAGACAACCAGCACGTAGTTATTCCGTGTTGTGTTTCCTCAAACGAATATTTGACGTATCAGAAATGACAATTCGTCTGTCCTGTATACGACACGTTAATTACAAGTGTAAATGACCAAAAATCAACAATAATAATATTAATAAATTTTAAAACTTTTACCATTTTAGAAGATGTTACCACTATCACTGCCCAAGGAAGACTTAAATTACAGGTAAAATTTCCCCACTTATATACTAAAATTGGCCCACAAAAACTAACTCAAAAGAAAACATAACTTCAAAATTGGAAATTAAAATCAAAAATTCAACACAATTTACTAAAAAAATCATAACTCTATACAATCCAAAGCACTACCAACTAATTCAGCTCCTTGTAGGCCATGCCACCAGTCCCAATCGAAGTGCCTCCACCTTGAGCATCTTCACTTTGCCCCCATCAGGAAGGCGGACCAGATATCGGCGCTTGTTCCCTCGTCGGTCCTTGAGGAACTCACGAGGAAGCTTTTTGACGGCTTCCTCAAACTCAGCAGCCTCCATCTGCAGCGGGGCAGGCGTTTGAAAATCCGGCAACCCAACCTCCCTGACCGAAGTGCTCTGGAGTCATCCCCGAAGAGCTGTCGGAACATGCCCTTTAACCAATTGGTAGACTCAAGGGATCGTCTTCCAGGTTATGTATACTATGCATTTAACAAATTAAAAATATAAGTACAAGAAAAATCTTAATGAAAGTTTAATTTTTAGAACTCTAAAGGACCCTGTTATATAAACATGATAGAAATGTGGCACCAAAGCCGAAAGAAAAATCATTTAACAAAATAAAACAAATTCAGCATGTGTATCCTTTTCTTTTTAAATTTATTAAATCCTAAGGGAGGAAATAACACAGCAATATGTAAATAAATAAATAAATAAAACGAACTCATTCTTTTGAACCGACAATAATTTGCGTCACGCATTAAACAAACGAAAAAATTCTCGCCCGCAATAACTTATTATGTTCATCATTTAAACCAAACATCCGAAGCGATGGACGTTTGTAATTGCCGCGATGCTACGCGACCAAACTTTCAACTACCGACGCACGTCGGCTTTTGAGGTTAGAACATCGTGTATAGCCGCCACCGCGGCGAAGGGGGTATTATTTTATTGAGATTGAGACCGCAGTAACCCCTTCGCCGCGGTGGCGGCTATACACGATGTTCTAACCTCAAAAGCTGACGTGCGTCGGTAGTTGAAAGTTTGGTCGCGTAGCATCGCGGCAATTACAAACGTCCAGCGCTTCGGATGTTTGGTTTAAATGATGAACATAATGAGTTATTGCGGGCGAGAATTTTTTCGTTTGTTTAATGCGTGACGTAAATTATTGTCGGTTCAAATGAATGAGTTCGTTTTATTTACTTATTTATTTACATATGCATATGTTTGTGTTTTTCGGTTATCGTTTTAAATCGAGAAAAAGGGGATCGCCGCGTAACATACAGCGTCGTAGTGAATTTCTGTTCCCGAAGTTTGTCTTCGTCGAGTTTTCGCGGGCTGGAATTATGAACGTCGAATTTGAATGATGAACGCAATTAATTAATTAATTATTGTCTGCGAGAATTTTTTTTTGTTTAATTGTAATGAACAAATAATTTCGTTTTGTTTATTTATTTATTTACTTTCATCGGTTGTCGTTCTGAATCGAGAGAAAGCGTATCGCCGCGTATTTTTCCGTTCGACGTACGTGACATACTTTCCTCCGCCGAAATTTGTTGTTAATTATTATTTATCATTATTTGTTATTATCGCTCTAAATCGAGAAAAACTAGGTCACATTGTGTCGCACATCGAAAGGAACATCTCGACGAGCGGGAAACGAACGGAAAATAAATAATTCGAAAAAATTTGAAAACATTTTAGGAAAAATTGAAATTAATTTTTAAAATTAATCCAACCCAAGACGACTTGACGCGAACGAACCCAACCGGAATCCGCACTACCGAACCCAAGATGGAGTCAGAAAATTGGCAAGAAATGGTGGTTGGGGAATAAATGTCTTAAAAATTTCAGATTTCGAGAACGTAACTTCGTTAACGTCGATGGTCGAAGTCGAGAGTAGACGCAATTTTCTATTTTTTTTTTTTTTTTTTTTGAATCGACGAAAATTAGTAAAAAGCTGCGAAACTTTAAAGAAATTTTTGAATTTCGATAACGATTCGTCTTAAGGGTCAAAGGCAAGGTCACGACCAAAAATTTGGGGAAAATGGGGGGAAGTTTTCGAAAAAATTTGAATTTAGACGGCGGATCGTCTTAAAAGTCAGAGGTCAAGGTCACGACCAACAACTTGGGGAGAAGGGGGGGAAGTTTTTCAAAAAATTTTGAATTTGTACTGCGGATCGTCTTGAAGGTCACATGTCAAGGTCTCGACCAAAAATTTGGGGAAAACGGGGGGATTTTCGAAAAAAATCGAATTTAGACGGAGGATCGTCTTAAAGGTGGAAGGTCAAGGTCACGACCAAAAATTTGGGGAAGGGGAGGGAAATTTTTCAAAAAGCTTTGAATTTACGCTGCGGATCGTCATAAAGGTCAAAGGTCAAGGTCGCGACCAAAAATTTGGGGAAGAGGGGGGGGGGAATTTTCGTAAAAATTTGAATTTAGACGGCGGATCGTCTTAAAGGTCAAAGTCAAAGCCGCGACCAAAGATTTGGGGAAAAGGGAGGGAAGCTTTCAAAAAATTTTGAATTTATACTGCGGATCGTCTTGAAGGTCACATGTCAAGGTCTCGACCAAAAATTTGGGGAAAACGGGGGGATTTTCGAAAAAAATCGAATTTAGACGGCGGATCGTCTTAAAGGTGGAAGGTCAAGGTCACGACCAAAAATTTGGGGAAGGGGGGGGGGGATTTTTCAAGAAGCTTTGAATTTAGGCTGCGGATCGTCATAAAGGTCAAAGGTCAAGGTCGCGACCAAAAACTTGGGGAAGAGGGGGGAAAATTTTCGTAAAAATTTGAATTTAGACGGCGGATCGTCTTAAAGGTCAAAGTCAAGGCCACGACCAAAGATTTGCGGAAAAGGGGGGGAAATTTTTCAAAAAATTTTGAATTCAGACTGCGGATCGTCTTAAAGGTCAAAGGCCAAGGAGGGGGAAAATTTTCGAAAAAATTTGAATTTAGACGGCGGATCGTCTTAAAAGGTCAATGGTCAAGGTTACGACCAAAAATTTGGGGAAAGGGGGGATTCGAAAAATGAATTCGGACAGCGGATCATCTTAAAAGTCAAAGGTCAAGGTTACGAACGCGAATTTACAGAACAATATGAAAGAATTTCTTATTCAACCCGAGGGAGAAATTGAGATCGACAGGGACAAAATAAATTTCTTTACGTAAGTTAAAGTTCAAGGTCCAACGCAAGTTCATCGTCAACCCAACCCAAGCGAACCCAATTGTAGTCAACCCGAGCGAGGAATTGAGATCGAAAAAATTCAAAATAAATGTGTTTTTCGATACGTTAAAAGTCAAGGTCAAACGGGAGTTCAAGGTCAACCCAACCCAAGCGAACCCAATTTTGCTCAAGCCGAACATGCAATTAAGATCGGAAAAAAATTTAAAATTAAAAAATTCGAAAAGTTAAAGGTCAAGGTCAAGCGAAAGTTCAAGGTCAACCCAACCTGAGCGAACCCAAATGTAGTCAACAAGAACACGGAAATGAGATCGAAAATAATTTTTTTTCTTTTTTAAGGAAAGACTTCGGGGTCAATGTCGAAGCCTAGCCACCGCGAGCGACCCTTAACGCGCGAAGCTTTACTTTAACTTACGAAATAAAGTTAAACTTGGTGCTATTTGCATATTTTCCAAGCTCTAATAATAACAAAAGATGCACGTACGTACGTAGGTGTTAAAGGTGAAGGCGCGTCGAAACAATTCGCGCACGCACTCTTAAGGAGTTGGTAGGTGATTTCTGAACGTTGAAACGCAGCCAAGATCGCACGTCCGGAGGTTTCCGATCCGAGACCTTCGGTGATAGTACTATTTTATTGAGATTGAGACCGCAGTAACCCCTTCGCCGCGGTGGCGGCTATACACGATGTTCTAACCTCAAAAGCTGACGTGCGTCGGTAGTTGAAAGTTTGGTCGCGTAGCATCGCGGCAATTACAAACGTCCAGCGCTTCGGATGTTTGGTTTAAATGATGAACATAATGAGTTATTGCGGGCGAGAAAAATATCGTTTGTTTAATGCGTGACGTAAATTATTGTCGGTTCAAATGAATGAGTTCGTTTTATTTACTTATTTATTTACATATGCATATGTTTGTGTTTTTCGGTTATCGTTTTAAATCGAGAAAAATGGGATCGCCGCGTAACATACAGCGTCGTAGTGAATTTCTGTTCCCGAAGTTTGTCTTCGTCGAGTTTTCGCGGGCTGGAATTATGAACGTCGAATTTGAATGATGAACGCAATTAATTAATTAATTATTGTCTGCGAGAATTTTTTTTTGTTTAATTGTAATGAACAAATAATTTCGTTTTGTTTATTTATTTATTTACTTTCATCGGTTGTCGTTCTGAATCGAGAGAAAGCGTATCGCCGCGTATTTTTCCGTTCGACGTACGTGACATACTTTCCTCCGCCGAAATTTGTTGTTAATTATTATTTATCATTATTTGTTATTATCGCTCTAAATCGAGAAAAACTAGGTCACATTGTGTCGCACATCGAAAGGAACATCTCGACGAGCGGGAAACGAACGGAAAATAAATAATTCGAAAAAATTTGAAAACATTTTAGGAAAAATTGAAAAAAAAATTAAAAATTAATCCAACCCAAGACGACTTGACGCGAACGAACCCAACCGGAATCCGCACTACCGAACCCAAGATGGAGTCAGAAAATTGGCAAGAAATGGTGGTTGGGGAATAAATGTCTTAAAAATTTCAGATTTCGAGAACGTAACTTCGTTAACGTCGATGGTCGAAGTCGAGAGTAGACGCAATTTTCTATTTTTTTTTTTTTTGAATCGACGAAAATTAGTAAAAAGGTGCGAAACTTTAAAGAAATTTTTGAATTTCGATAACGATTCGTCTTAAGGGTCAAAGGCAAGGTCACGACCAAAAATTTGGGGAAAAGGGGGGGAAAGTTTTCGAAAAAATTTGAATTTAGACGGCGGATCGTCTTAAAAGTCAGAGGTCAAGGTCACGACCAACAACTTGGGGAGAAGGGGGGGAAGTTTTTCAAAAAATTTTGAATTTGTACTGCGGATCGTCTTGAAGGTCACATGTCAAGGTCTCGACCAAAAATTTGGGGAAAACGGGGGGATTTTCGAAAAAAATCGAATTTAGACGGAGGATCGTCTTAAAGGTGGAAGGTCAAGGTCACGACCAAAAATTTGGGGAAGGGGAGGGAAATTTTTCAAAAAGCTTTGAATTTACGCTGCGGATCGTCATAAAGGTCAAAGGTCAAGGTCGCGACCAAAAATTTGGGGAAGAGGGGGGGGGGGAAATTTTCGTAAAAATTTGAATTTAGACGGCGGATCGTCTTAAAGGTCAAAGTCAAAGCCGCGACCAAAGATTTGGGGAAAAGGGAGGGAAGCTTTCAAAAAATTTTGAATTTATACTGCGGATCGTCTTGAAGGTCACATGTCAAGGTCTCGACCAAAAATTTGGGGAAAACGGGGGGATTTTCGAAAAAAATCGAATTTAGACGGCGGATCGTCTTAAAGGTGGAAGGTCAAGGTCACGACCAAAAATTTGGGGAAGGGGGGGGGGGATTTTTCAAGAAGCTTTGAATTTAGGCTGCGGATCGTCATAAAGGTCAAAGGTCAAGGTCGCGACCAAAAACTTGGGGAAGAGGGGGGAAAATTTTCGTAAAAATTTGAATTTAGACGGCGGATCGTCTTAAAGGTCAAAGTCAAGGCCACGACCAAAGATTTGCGGAAAAGGGGGGGAAATTTTTCAAAAAATTTTGAATTCAGACTGCGGATCGTCTTAAAGGTCAAAGGCCAAGGAGGGGGAAAATTTTCGAAAAAATTTGAATTTAGACGGCGGATCGTCTTAAAAGGTCAATGGTCAAGGTTACGACCAAAAATTTGGGGAAAGGGGGGATTCGAAAAATGAATTCGGACAGCGGATCATCTTAAAAGTCAAAGGTCAAGGTTACGAACGCGAATTTACAGAACAATATGAAAGAATTTCTTATTCAACCCGAGGGAGAAATTGAGATCGACAGGGACAAAATAAATTTCTTTACGTAAGTTAAAGTTCAAGGTCCAACGCAAGTTCATCGTCAACCCAACCCAAGCGAACCCAATTGTAGTCAACCCGAGCGAGGAATTGAGATCGAAAAAATTCAAAATAAATGTGTTTTTCGATACGTTAAAAGTCAAGGTCAAACGGGAGTTCAAGGTCAACCCAACCCAAGCGAACCCAATTTTGCTCAAGCCGAACATGCAATTAAGATCGGAAAAAAATTTAAAATTAAAAAATTCGAAAAGTTAAAGGTCAAGGTCAAGCGAAAGTTCAAGGTCAACCCAACCTGAGCGAACCCAAATGTAGTCGACAAGAACACGGAAATGAGATCGAAAATAATTTTTTTTTTTTAAGGAAAGACTTCGGGGTCAATGTCGAAGCCTAGCCACCGCGAGCGACCCTTAACGCGCGAAGCTTTACTTTAACTTACGAAATAAAGTTAAACTTGGTGCTATTTGCATATTTTCCAAGCTCTAATAATAACAAAAGATGCACGTACGTACGTAGGTGTTAAAGGTGAAGGCGCGTCGAAACAATTCGCGCACGCACTCTTAAGGAGTTGGTAGGTGATTTCTGAACGTTGAAACGCAGCCAAGATCGCACGTCCGGAGGTTTCCGATCCGAGACCTTCGGTGATAGTACTATTTTATTGAGATTGAGACCGCAGTAACCCCTTCGCCGCGGTGGCGGCTATACACGATGTTCTAACCTCAAAAGCTGACGTGCGTCGGTAGTTGAAAGTTTGGTCGCGTAGCATCGCGGCAATTACAAACGTCCAGCGCTTCGGATGTTTGGTTTAAATGATGAACATAATGAGTTATTGCGGGCGAGAATTTTTTCGTTTGTTTAATGCGTGACGTAAATTATTGTCGGTTCAAATGAATGAGTTCGTTTTATTTACTTATTTATTTACATATGCATATGTTTGTGTTTTTCGGTTATCGTTTTAAATCGAGAAAAAGGGGATCGCCGCGTAACATACAGCGTCGTAGTGAATTTCTGTTCCCGAAGTTTGTCTTCGTCGAGTTTTCGCGGGCTGGAATTATGAACGTCGAATTTGAATGATGAACGCAATTAATTAATTAATTATTGTCTGCGAGAATTTTTTTTTGTTTAATTGTAATGAACAAATAATTTCGTTTTGTTTATTTATTTATTTACTTTCATCGGTTGTCGTTCTGAATCGAGAGAAAGCGTATCGCCGCGTATTTTTCCGTTCGACGTACGTGACATACTTTCCTCCGCCGAAATTTGTTGTTAATTATTATTTATCATTATTTGTTATTATCGCTCTAAATCGAGAAAAACTAGGTCACATTGTGTCGCACATCGAAAGGAACATCTCGACGAGCGGGAAACGAACGGAAAATAAATAATTCGAAAAAATTTGAAAACATTTTAGGAAAAATTGAAAAAAAATTTAAAAATTAATCCAACCCAAGACGACTTGACGCGATCGCAACCAACCGGAATCCGAACTACCGTACACAAGATGTAGTCATTAAATTGGCTAGAAATGGTGGTTGGGGAATAAATGTCTTAAAATTTCAGATTTCGAGAACGTAACTTCGTTAACGTCGATGGTCGAAGTCGAGAGTAGACGCAATTTTCTATTTTTTTTTTTTTGAATCGACGAAAATTAGTAAAAAGGTGCGAAACTTTAAAGAAATTTTTGAATTTCGATAACGATTCGTCTTAAGGGTCAAAGGCAAGGTCACGACCAAAAACTTGGGGAAAAGGGGGGGGAAAGTTTTCGAAAAAATTTGAATTTAGACGGCGGATCGTCTTAAAAGTCAGAGGTCAAGGTCACGACCACCAACTTGGGGAGAAGGGGGGGAAGTTTTTCAAAAAATTTTGAATTTGTACTGCGGATCGTCTTGAAGGTCACATGTCAAGGTCTCGACCAAAAATTTGGGGAAAACGGGGGGATTTTCGAAAAAAATCGAATTTAGACGGAGGATCGTCTTAAAGGTGGAAGGTCAAGGTCACGACCAAAAATTTGGGGAAGGGGAGGGAAATTTTTCACAAATTTTTGAATTTAGGCGGCGGAGTCTTAAAGGTCAAAGGTCAAGGTCGCGACCAAAAATCTGGGGAAAAGGGGGGAGATTTTTCATAAATATTTGAATATAGACGGCGGATCGTCATAAAGGTCAAAGTCAAAGCCGCGACCAAAGATTTGGGGAAAAGGGAGTTAAGCTTTCAAAAAAATTTGAATTTCTACTGCGGATCGTCTTGAAGGTCACATGTCAAGGTCTCGACCAAAAATTGGGGGAAATCGGGGGGATTTTCGAAAAAAAGCGAATTTAGACGGCGGATCGTCTTAAAGGTGGAAGGTCAAGGTCACGACCAAAAATTTGGGGAAGGGGGGGGGGGATTTTTCAAGAAGCTTTGAATTTAGGCTGCGGATCGTCATAAAGGTCAAAGGTCAAGGTCGCGACCAAAAACTTGGGGAAGAGGGGGGAAAATTTTCGTAAAAATTTGAATTTAGACGGCGGATCGTCTTAAAGGTCAAAGTCAAGGCCACGACCAAAGATTTGCGGAAAAGGGGGGGAAATTTTTCAAAAAATTTTGAATTCAGACTGCGGATCGTCTTAAAGGTCAAAGGCCAAGGAGGGGGAAAATTTTCGAAAAAATTTGAATTTAGACGGCGGATCGTCTTAAAAGGTCAATGGTCAAGGTTACGACCAAAAATTTGGGGAAAGGGGGGGATTAGAAAAATGAATTCGGACAGCGGATCATCTTAAAAGTCAAAGGTCAAGGTTACGAACGCGAATTTATAGAACAATATGAAAGAATTTCTTATTCAACCCGAGGGAGAAATTGAGATCGACAAGGACAAAATAAATTTCTTTACGTAAGTTAAAGGTCAAGGTCAGACGCAAGTTCATCGTCAACCCAACCCAAGCGAACCCAATTGTAGTCAACCCGAGCGAGGAATTGAGATCGAAAAAATTCAAAATAAATGTGTTTCTCGATACGTTAAAAGTCAAGGTCAAACGGGAGTTCTAGGTCATCCCAACCCAAGCGTACCCAATTTTGCTGAAGCCGATCATGCAATTAAGATCGGAAAAAATTTAAAATTAAAAATTAGAAAAGTTAAAGTTCAAGGTCAATCGAAAGTTCAAGGTCAACCCAACCTGAGCGAACCCAAATGTAGTCAACAAGAACACTGAAATGAGATAGAAAATAATTAATTTTAATTATTAAGGAAAGACTTCGGGGTCAATGTCGAAGCCTAGCCACCGCGAGCGACCCTTAACGCGCGAAGCTTTACTTTAACTTACGAAATAAAGTTAAACTTGGTGCTATTTGCATATTTTCCAAGCTCTAATAATAACAAAAGATGCACGTACGTACGTAGGTGTTAAAGGTGAAGGCGCGTCGAAACAATTCGCGCACGCACTCTTAAGGAGTTGGTAGGTGATTTCTGAACGTTGAAACGCAGCCAAGATCGCACGTCCGGAGGTTTCCGATCCGAGACCTTCGGTGATAGTACTATTTTATTGAGATTGAGACCGCAGTAACCCCTTCGCCGCGGTGGCGGCTATACACGATGTTCTAACCTCAAAAGCTGACGTGCGTCGGTAGTTGAAAGTTTGGTCGCGTAGCATCGCGGCAATTACAAACGTCCAGCGCTTCGGATGTTTGGTTTAAATGATGAACATAATGAGTTATTGCGGGCGAGAATTTTTTCGTTTGTTTAATGCGTGACGTAAATTATTGTCGGTTCAAATGAATGAGTTCGTTTTATTTACTTATTTATTTACATATGCATATGTTTGTGTTTTTCGGTTATCGTTTTAAATCGAGAAAAAGGGGATCGCCGCGTAACATACAGCGTCGTAGTGAATTTCTGTTCCCGAAGTTTGTCTTCGTCGAGTTTTCGCGGGCTGGAATTATGAACGTCGAATTTGAATGATGAACGCAATTAATTAATTAATTATTGTCTGCGAGAATTTTTTTTTGTTTAATTGTAATGAACAAATAATTTCGTTTTGTTTATTTATTTATTTACTTTCATCGGTTGTCGTTCTGAATCGAGAGAAAGCGTATCGCCGCGTATTTTTCCGTTCGACGTACGTGACATACTTTCCTCCGCCGAAATTTGTTGTTAATTATTATTTATCATTATTTGTTATTATCGCTCTAAATCGAGAAAAACTAGGTCACATTGTGTCGCACATCGAAAGGAACATCTCGACGAGCGGGAAACGAACGGAAAATAAATAATTCGAAAAATTTGAAAACATTTTAGGAAAAATTGAAAAAAATTAAAAATTAATACAACCCAAGTCGACTTGACTCGAACGAACCCAACCGGAATCCGCACTACCGAACCCAAGATGGAGTCAGAAAATTGGCAAGAAATGGTGGTTGGGGAATAAATGTCTTAAAAATTTCAGATTTCGAGAACGTAACTTCGTTAACGTCGATGGTCGAAGTCGAGAGTAGACGCAATTTTCTATTTTTTTTTTTTGAATCGACGAAAATTAGTAAAAAGGTGCGAAACTTTAAAGAAATTTTTGAATTTCGATAACGATTCGTCTTAAGGGTCAAAGGCAAGGTCACGACCAAAAATTTGGGGAAAAGGGGGGGAAAGTTTTCGAAAAAATTTGAATTTAGACGGCGGATCGTCTTAAAAGTCAGAGGTCAAGGTCACGACCAACAACTTGGGGAGAAGGGGGGGAAGTTTTTCAAAAAATTTTGAATTTGTACTGCGGATCGTCTTGAAGGTCACATGTCAAGGTCTCGACCAAAAATTTGGGGAAAACGGGGGGATTTTCGAAAAAAATCGAATTTAGACGGAGGATCGTCTTAAAGGTGGAAGGTCAAGGTCACGACCAAAAATTTGGGGAAGGGGAGGGAAATTTTTCAAAAAGCTTTGAATTTACGCTGCGGATCGTCATAAAGGTCAAAGGTCAAGGTCGCGACCAAAAATTTGGGGAAGAGGGGGGGAAAATTTTCGTAAAAATTTGAATTTAGACGGCGGATCGTCTTAAAGGTCAAAGTCAAAGCCGCGACCAAAGATTTGGGGAAAAGGGAGGGAAGCTTTCAAAAAATTTTGAATTTATACTGCGGATCGTCTTGAAGGTCACATGTCAAGGTCTCGACCAAAAATTTGGGGAAAACGGGGGGATTTTCGAAAAAAATCGAATTTAGACGGCGGATCGTCTTAAAGGTGGAAGGTCAAGGTCACGACCAAAAATTTGGGGAAGGGGGGGGGATTTTTCAAGAAGCTTTGAATTTAGGCTGCGGATCGTCATAAAGGTCAAAGGTCAAGGTCGCGACCAAAAACTTGGGGAAGAGGGGGGAAAATTTTCTTAAAATTTGAATTTAGACGGCGGATCGTCTTAAAGGTCAAAGTCAAGGCCACGACCAAAGATTTGCGGAAAAGGGGGGGAAATTTTTCAAAAAATTTTGAATTCAGACTGCGGATCGTCTTAAAGGTCAAAGGCCAAGGAGGGGGAAAATTTTCGAAAAAATTTGAATTTAGACGGCGGATCGTCTTAAAAGGTCAATGGTCAAGGTTACGACCAAAAATTTGGGGAAAGGGGGGATTCGAAAAATGAATTCGGACAGCGGATCATCTTAAAAGTCAAAGGTCAAGGTTACGAACGCGAATTTATAGAACAATATGAAAGAATTTCTTATTCAACCCGAGGGAGAAATTGAGATCGACAAGGACAAAATAAATTTCTTTACGTAAGTTAAAGGTCAAGGTCAGACGCAAGTTCATCGTCAACCCAACCCAAGCGAACCCAATTGTAGTCAACCCGAGCGAGGAATTGAGATCGAAAAAATTCAAAATAAATGTGTTTCTCGATACGTTAAAAGTCAAGGTCAAACGGGAGTTCAAGGTCAACGCAACCCAAGCGAACCCAATTTTGCTCAAGCCGAACATGCAATTAAGATCGGAAAAAAATTTAAAATTAAAAAATTCGAAAAGTTAAAGGTCAAGGTCAAGCGAAAGTTCAAGGTCAACCCAACCTGAGCGAACCCAAATGTAGTCGACAAGAACACGGAAATGAGATCGAAAATAATTTTTTTTTTTTTAAGGAAAGACTTCGGGGTCAATGTCGAAGCCTAGCCACCGCGAGCGACCCTTAACGCGCGAAGCTTTACTTTAACTTACGAAATAAAGTTAAACTTGGTGCTATTTGCATATTTTCCAAGCTCTAATAATAACAAAAGATGCACGTACGTACGTAGGTGTTAAAGGTGAAGGCGCGTCGAAACAATTCGCGCACGCACTCTTAAGGAGTTGGTAGGTGATTTCTGAACGTTGAAACGCAGCCAAGATCGCACGTCCGGAGGTTTCCGATCCGAGACCTTCGGTGATAGTACTATTTTATTGAGATTGAGACCGCAGTAACCCCTTCGCCGCGGTGGCGGCTATACACGATGTTCTAACCTCAAAAGCTGACGTGCGTCGGTAGTTGAAAGTTTGGTCGCGTAGCATCGCGGCAATTACAAACGTCCAGCGCTTCGGATGTTTGGTTTAAATGATGAACATAATGAGTTATTGCGGGCGAGAATTTTTCGTTTGTTTAATGCGTGACGTAAATTATTGTCGGTTCAAATGAATGAGTTCGTTTTATTTACTTATTTGTTTACATATGCATATGTTTGTGTTTTTCGGTTATCGTTTTAAATCGAGAAAAGGGGATCGCCGCGTAACATACAGCGTCGTAGTGAATTTCTGTTCCCGAAGTTTGTCTTCGTCGAGTTTTCGCGGGCTGGAATTATGAACGTCGAATTTGAATGATGAACGCAATTAATTAATTAATTATTGTCTGCGAGAATTTTTTTTTGTTTAATTGTAATGAACAAATAATTTCGTTTTGTTTATTTATTTATTTACTTTCATCGGTTGTCGTTCTGAATCGAGAGAAAGCGTATCGCCGCGTATTTTTCCGTTCGACGTACGTGACATACTTTCCTCCGCCGAAATTTGTTGTTAATTATTATTTATCATTATTTGTTATTATCGCTCTAAATCGAGAAAAACTAGGTCACATTGTGTCGCACATCGAAAGGAACATCTCGACGAGCGGGAAACGAACGGAAAATAAATAATTCGAAAAAATTTGAAAACATTTTAGGAAAAATTGAAAAAAATTAAAAATTAATCCAACCCAAGACGACTTGACGCGAACGAACCCAACCGGAATCCGCACTACCGAACCCAAGATGGAGTCAGAAAATTGGCAAGAAATGGTGGTTGGGGAATAAATGTCTTAAAAATTTCAGATTTCGAGAACGTAACTTCGTTAACGTCGATGGTCGAAGTCGAGAGTAGACGCAATTTTCTATTTTTTTTTTTTTTGAATCGACGAAAATTAGTAAAAAGGTGCGAAACTTTAAAGAAATTTTTGAATTTCGATAACGATTCGTCTTAAGGGTCAAAGGCAAGGTCACGACCAAAAATTTGGGGAAAAGGGGGGGAAAGTTTTCGAAAAATTTGAATTTAGACGCCGGATCGTCTTAAAAGTCAGAGGTCCAGCTCACGACCAACAACTTGGGGAGAAGGGGGGGAAGTTTTTCAAAAAATTTTGAATTTGTACTGCGGATCGTCTTGAAGGTCACATGTCAAGGTCTCGACCAAAAATTTGGGGAAAACGGGGGGATTTTCGAAAAAAATCGAATTTAGACGGAGGATCGTCTTAAAGGTGGAAGGTCAAGGTCACGACCAAAAATTTGGGGAAGGGGAGGGAAATTTTTCAAAAAGCTTTGAATTTACGCTGCGGATCGTCATAAAGGTCAAAGGTCAAGGTCGCGACCAAAAATTTGGGGAAGAGGGGGGGAAAATTTTCGTAAAAATTTGAATTTAGACGGCGGATCGTCTTAAAGGTCAAAGTCAAGGCCACGACCAAAGATTTGGGGAAAAGGGGGGAAGCTTTCAAAAAATTTTGAATTTATACTGCGGATCGTCTTGAAGGTCACATGTCAAGGTCTCGACCAAAAATTTGGGGAAAACGGGGGGATTTTCGAAAAAAATCGAATTTAGACGGCGGATCGTCTTAAAGGTGGAAGGTCAAGGTCACGACCAAAAATTTGGGGAAGGGGGGGGGGGATTTTTCAAGAAGCTTTGAATTTAGGCTGCGGATCGTCATAAAGGTCAAAGGTCAAGGTCGCGACCAAAAACTTGGGGAAGAGGGGGGAAAATTTTCGTAAAAATTTGAATTTAGACGGCGGATCGTCTTAAAGGTCAAAGTCAAGGCCACGACCAAAGATTTGCGGAAAAGGGGGGGAAATTTTTCAAAAAATTTTGAATTCAGACTGCGGATCGTCTTAAAGGTCAAAGGCCAAGGAGGGGGAAAATTTTCGAAAAAATTTGAATTTAGACGGCGGATCGTCTTAAAAGGTCAATGGTCAAGGTTACGACCAAAAATTTGGGGAAAGGGGGGATTCGAAAAATGAATTCGGACAGCGGATCATCTTAAAAGTCAAAGGTCAAGGTTACGAACGCGAATTTACAGAACAATATGAAAGAATTTCTTATTCAACCCGAGGGAGAAATTGAGATCGACAGGGACAAAATAAATTTCTTTACGTAAGTTAAAGTTCAAGGTCCAACGCAAGTTCATCGTCAACCCAACCCAAGCGAACCCAATTGTAGTCAACCCGAGCGAGGAATTGAGATCGAAAAAATTCAAAATAAATGTGTTTTTCGATACGTTAAAAGTCAAGGTCAAACGGGAGTTCAAGGTCAACCCAACCCAAGCGAACCCAATTTTGCTCAAGCCGAACATGCAATTAAGATCGGAAAAAAATTTAAAATTAAAAAATTCGAAAAGTTAAAGGTCAAGGTCAAGCGAAAGTTCAAGGTCAACCCAACCTGAGCGAACCCAAATGTAGTCAACAAGAACACGGAAATGAGATCGAAAATAATTTTTTTTCTTTTTTAAGGAAAGACTTCGGGGTCAATGTCGAAGCCTAGCCACCGCGAGCGACCCTTAACGCGCGAAGCTTTACTTTAACTTACGAAATAAAGTTAAACTTGGTGCTATTTGCATATTTTCCAAGCTCTAATAATAACAAAAGATGCACGTACGTACGTAGGTGTTAAAGGTGAAGGCGCGTCGAAACAATTCGCGCACGCACTCTTAAGGAGTTGGTAGGTGATTTCTGAACGTTGAAACGCAGCCAAGATCGCACGTCCGGAGGTTTCCGATCCGAGACCTTCGGTGATAGTACTATTTTATTGAGATTGAGACCGCAGTAACCCCTTCGCCGCGGTGGCGGCTATACACGATGTTCTAACCTCAAAAGCTGACGTGCGTCGGTAGTTGAAAGTTTGGTCGCGTAGCATCGCGGCAATTACAAACGTCCAGCGCTTCGGATGTTTGGTTTAAATGATGAACATAATGAGTTATTGCGGGCGAGAATTTTTCGTTTGTTTAATGCGTGACGTAAATTATTGTCGGTTCAAATGAATGAGTTCGTTTTATTTACTTATATGTTTACATATTCATATGTTTGTGTATTTCGTTTATATATTTAAATCTAGAAAAAGGGGATCGCCGCGTAACATACAGCGTCGTAGTGAATTTCTGTTCCCGAAGTTTGTCTTCGTCGAGTTTTCGCGGGCTGGAATTATGAACGTCGAATTTGAATGATGAACGCAATTAATTAATTAATTATTGTCTGCGAGAATTTTTTTTTTGTTTAATTGTAATGAACAAATAATTTCGTTTTGTTTATTTATTTATTTACTTTCATCGGTTGTCGTTCTGAATCGAGAGAAAGCGTATCGCCGCGTATTTTTCCGTTCGACGTACGTGACATACTTTCCTCCGCCGAAATTTGTTGTTAATTATTATTTATCATTATTTGTTATTATCGCTCTAAATCGAGAAAAACTAGGTCACATTGTGTCGCACATCGAAAGGAACATCTCGACGAGCGGGAAACGAACGGAAAATAAATAATTCGATAATATTTGAAATCATTTTAGGAAAAATTGAAAAAAAAATTAAAAATTAATCCAACCCAAGACGACTTGACGCGAACGAACCCAACCGGAATCCGCACTACCGAACCCAAGATGGAGTCAGAAAATTGGCAAGAAATGGTGGTTGGGGAATAAATGTCTTAAAAATTTCAGATTTCGAGAACGTAACTTCGTTAACGTCGATGGTCGAAGTCGAGAGTAGACGCAATTTTCTATTTTTTTTTTTTTGAATCGACGAAAATTAGTAAAAAGGTGCGAAACTTTAAAGAAATTTTTGAATTTCGATAACGATTCGTCTTAAGGGTCAAAGGCAAGGTCACGACCAAAAATTTGGGGAAAAGGGGGGGAAAGTTTTCGAAAAAATTTGAATTTAGACGGCGGATCGTCTTAAAAGTCAGAGGTCAAGGTCACGACCAACAACTTGGGGAGAAGGGGGGGAAGTTTTTCAAAAAATTTTGAATTTGTACTGCGGATCGTCTTGAAGGTCACATGTCAAGGTCTCGACCAAAAATTTGGGGAAAACGGGGGGATTTTCGAAAAAAATCGAATTTAGACGGAGGATCGTCTTAAAGGTGGAAGGTCAAGGTCACGACCAAAAATTTGGGGAAGGGGAGGGAAATTTTTCAAAAAGCTTTGAATTTACGCTGCGGATCGTCATAAAGGTCAAAGGTCAAGGTCGCGACCAAAAATTTGGGGAAGAGGGGGGGGGGGAAATTTTCGTAAAAATTTGAATTTAGACGGCGGATCGTCTTAAAGGTCAAAGTCAAAGCCGCGACCAAAGATTTGGGGAAAAGGGAGGGAAGCTTTCAAAAAATTTTGAATTTATACTGCGGATCGTCTTGAAGGTCACATGTCAAGGTCTCGACCAAAAATTTGGGGAAAACGGGGGGATTTTCGAAAAAAATCGAATTTAGACGGCGGATCGTCTTAAAGGTGGAAGGTCAAGGTCACGACCAAAAATTTGGGGAAGGGGGGATTTTTCAAGAAGCTTTGAATTTAGGCTGCGGATCGTCATAAAGGTCAAAGGTCAAGGTCGCGACCAAAAACTTGGGGAAGAGGGGGGAAAATTTTCGTAAAAGTTGAATTTAGACGGCTGATAGTATTAAAGGTCAAAGTCAAGGCCACGAACAAAGATTTGCGGAAAAGGGGTGGAAATTATTCAATATTTTGTTAATTCAGACTTCGGATCGTCTTCAAGGTCAATGGCCCAGGAGTGGGAAAATTTTCGAAAAATTTGATTTTAGACGGCGGTTCGTCTTAAAAGGTCAATGGTCAAGGTTACGACCAAAAATTTGGGGAAAGGGGATTCGAAAAATGAATTCGGACAGCGGATCATCTTAAAAGTCAAAGGTCAAGGTTACGAACGCGAATTTACAGAACAATATGAAAGAATTTCTTATTCAACCCGAGGGAGAAATTGAGATCGACAGGGACAAAATAAATTTCTTTACGTAAGTTAAAGTTCAAGGTCCAACGCAAGTTCATCGTCAACCCAACCCAAGCGAACCCAATTGTAGTCAACCCGAGCGAGGAATTGAGATCGAAAAAATTCAAAATAAATGTGTTTTTCGATACGTTAAAAGTCAAGGTCAAACGGGAGTTCAAGGTCAACCCAACCCAAGCGAACCCAATTTTGCTCAAGCCGAACATGCAATTAAGATCGGAAAAAAATTTAAATTAAAAAATTCGAAAAGTTAAAGGTCAAGGTCAAGCGAAAGTTCAAGGTCAACCCAACCTGAGCGAACCCAAATGTAGTCAACAAGAACACGGAAATGAGATCGAAAATAATTTTTTTTCTTTTTTAAGGAAAGACTTCGGGGTCAATGTCGAAGCCTAGCCACCGCGAGCGACCCTTAACGCGCGAAGCTTTACTTTAACTTACGAAATAAAGTTAAACTTGGTGCTATTTGCATATTTTCCAAGCTCTAATAATAACAAAAGATGCACGTACGTACGTAGGTGTTAAAGGTGAAGGCGCGTCGAAACAATTCGCGCACGCACTCTTAAGGAGTTGGTAGGTGATTTCTGAACGTTGAAACGCAGCCAAGATCGCACGTCCGGAGGTTTCCGATCCGAGACCTTCGGTGATAGTACTATTTTATTGAGATTGAGACCGCAGTAACCCCTTCGCCGCGGTGGCGGCTATACACGATGTTCTAACCTCAAAAGCTGACGTGCGTCGGTAGTTGAAAGTTTGGTCGCGTAGCATCGCGGCAATTACAAACGTCCAGCGCTTCGGATGTTTGGTTTAAATGATGAACATAATGAGTTATTGCGGGCGAGAATTTTTTCGTTTGTTTAATGCGTGACGTAAATTATTGTCGGTTCAAATGAATGAGTTCGTTTTATTTACTTATTTATTTACATATGCATATGTTTGTGTTTTTCGGTTATCGTTTTAAATCGAGAAAAAGGGGATCGCCGCGTAACATACAGCGTCGTAGTAAATTTCTGTTCCCGAAGTTTGTCTTCGTCGAGTTTTCGCGGGCTGGAATTATGAACGTCGAATTTGAATGATGAACGCAATTAATTAATTAATTAATTATTGTCTGCGAGAATTTTCTTTTGTTTAATTGTAATGAACAAATAATTTCGTTTTGTTTATTTATTTATTTACTTTCATCGGTTGTCGTTCTGAATCGAGAGAAAGCGTATCGCCGCGTATTTTTCCGTTCGACGTACGTGACATACTTTCCTCCGCCGAAATTTGTTGTTAATTATTATTTATCATTATTTGTTATTATCGCTCTAAATCGAGAAAAACTAGGTCACATTGTGTCGCACATCGAAAGGAACATCTCGACGAGCGGGAAACGAACGGAAAATAAATAATTCGAAAAAATTTGAAAACATTTTAGGAAAAATTGAAAAAAAAATTAAAAATTAATCCAACCCAAGACGACTTGACGCGAACGAACCCAACCGGAATCCGCACTACCGAACCCAAGATGGAGTCAGAAAATTGGCAAGAAATGGTGGTTGGGGAATAAATGGCTTCAAAAGTTCAGCTTTCGAGAACGTAACTTCGTTAACGTCGATGGTCGAAGTCGAGAGTAGACGCAATTTTCTATTTTTTTTTTTTGAATCGACGAAAATTAGTAAAAAGGTGCGAAACTTTAAAGAAATTTTTGAATTTCGATAACGATTCGTCTTAAGGGTCAAAGGCAAGGTCACGACCAAAAATTTGGGGAAAAGGGGGGGAAAGTTTTCGAAAAAATTTGAATTTAGACGGCGGATCGTCTTAAAAGTCAGAGGTCAAGGTCACGACCAACAACTTGGGGAGAAGGGGGGGAAGTTTTTCAAAAAATTTTGAATTTGTACTGCGGATCGTCTTGAAGGTCACATGTCAAGGTCTCGACCAAAAATTTGGGGAAAAAGTTGGGATTTTCGAAAAAAATCGAATTTAGACGGAGGATCGTCTTAAAGGTGGAAGGTCAAGGTCACGACCAAAAATTTGGGGAAGGGGCTGGAAATTTTTAAATAAGATTTGAATTTCAGCTGCGGATCGTCATTAAGGTCAAAGGTCAAGGTCGCGACCAAAAATCTGGGCAAGAGGGGGGGAAAATTTCGTAAAATTTGAATTTAGACGGCGGATAGTCTTAAAGGTCAAAGTCAAAGACGAGACCAAAGATTTTGGGAAAAGGGAGGAAGCTTTCAAAAATTTTGAATTTATACTGCGGATCGTCTTGAAGGTCACATGTCAAGGTCTCGACCAAAAATTTGGGGAAAACGTTGTTATTTTATAAAAAAATATAATTTATACGGCGGATCGTCTTAAAGGTGGAAGGTCAAGGTCACGACCAAAGATTTGGGGAAGGGGGATTTTTCAAGAAGCTTTGAATTTAGGCTGCGGATCGTCATAAAGGTCAAAGGTCAAGGTCGCGACACAAAACTTGGGGAAGAGCGGGGAAAATTTTCGTAACAATTTGAATTTAGACGGCGGATCGTCTTAAAGGTCAAAGTCAAGGCCACGACCAAAGATTTGCGGAAAAGGGGGGGAAATTTTTCAAAAAATTTTGAATTCAGACTGCGGATCGTCTTAAAGGTCAAAGGCCAAGGAGGGGGAAAATTTTCGAAAAAATTTGAATTTAGACGGCGGATCGTCTTAAAAGGTCAATGGTCAAGGTTACGACCAAAAATTTGGGGAAAGGGGGGATTCGAAAAATGAATTCGGACAGCGGATCATCTTAAAAGTCAAAGGTCAAGGTTACGAACGCGAATTTACAGAACAATATGAAAGAATTTCTTATTCAACCCGAGGGAGAAATTGAGATCGACAGGGACAAAATAAATTTCTTTACGTAAGTTAAAGTTCAAGGTCCAACGCAAGTTCATCGTCAACCCAACCCAAGCGAACCCAATTGTAGTCAACCCGAGCGAGGAATTGAGATCGAAAAAATTCAAAATAAATGTGTTTTTCGATACGTTAAAAGTCAAGGTCAAACGGGAGTTCAAGGTCAACCCAACCCAAGCGAACCCAATTTTGCTCAAGCCGAACATGCAATTAAGATCGGAAAAAAATTTAAAATTAAAAAATTCGAAAAGTTAAAGGTCAAGGTCAAGCGAAAGTTCAAGGTCAACCCAACCTGAGCGAACCCAAATGTAGTCAACAAGAACACGGAAATGAGATCGAAAATAATTTTTTTTCTTTTTTAAGGAAAGACTTCGGGGTCAATGTCGAAGCCTAGCCACCGCGAGCGACCCTTAACGCGCGAAGCTTTACTTTAACTTACGAAATAAAGTTAAACTTGGTGCTATTTGCATATTTTCCAAGCTCTAATAATAACAAAAGATGCACGTACGTACGTAGGTGTTAAAGGTGAAGGCGCGTCGAAACAATTCGCGCACGCACTCTTAAGGAGTTGGTAGGTGATTTCTGAACGTTGAAACGCAGCCAAGATCGCACGTCCGGAGGTTTCCGATCCGAGACCTTCGGTGATAGTACTATTTTATTGAGATTGAGACCGCAGTAACCCCTTCGCCGCGGTGGCGGCTATACACGATGTTCTAACCTCAAAAGCTGACGTGCGTCGGTAGTTGAAAGTTTGGTCGCGTAGCATCGCGGCAATTACAAACGTCCAGCGCTTCGGATGTTTGGTTTAAATGATGAACATAATGAGTTATTGCGGGCGAGAATTTTTTCGTTTGTTTAATGCGTGACGTAAATTATTGTCGGTTCAAATGAATGAGTTCGTTTTATTTACTTATTTATTTACATATGCATATGTTTGTGTTTTTCGGTTATCGTTTTAAATCGAGAAATAGGGGATCGCCGCGTAACATACAGCGTCGTAGTGAATTTCTGTTCCCGAAGTTTGTCTTCGTCGAGTTTTCGCGGGCTGGAATTATGAACGTCGAATTTGAATGATGAACGCAATTAATTAATTAATTATTGTCTGCGAGAATTTTTTTTTGTTTAATTGTAATGAACAAATAATTTCGTTTTGTTTATTTATTTATTTACTTTCATCGGTTGTCGTTCTGAATCGAGAGAAAGCGTATCGCCGCGTATTTTTCCGTTCGACGTACGTGACATACTTTCCTCCGCCGAAATTTGTTGTTAATTATTATTTATCATTATTTGTTATTATCGCTCTAAATCGAGAAAAACTAGGTCACATTGTGTCGCACATCGAAAGGAACATCTCGACGAGCGGGAAACGAACGGAAAATAAATAATTCGAAAAATTTGAAAACATTTTAGGAAAAATTGAAAAAAAAATTAAAAATTAATCCAACCCAAGACGACTTGACGCGAACGAACCCAACCGGAATCCGCACTACCGAACCCAAGATGGAGTCAGAAAATTGGCAAGAAATGGTGGTTGGGGAATAAATGTCTTAAAAATTTCAGATTTCGAGAACGTAACTTCGTTAACGTCGATGGTCGAAGTCGAGAGTAGACGCAATTTTCTATTTTTTTTTGAATCGACGAAAATTAGTAAAAAGGTGCGAAACTTTAAAGAAATTTTTGAATTTCGATAACGATTCGTCTTAAGGGTCAAAGGCAAGGTCACGACCAAAAATTTGGGGAAAAGGGGGGGAAAGTTTTCGAAAAAATTTGAATTTAGACGGCGGATCGTCTTAAAAGTCAGAGGTCAAGGTCACGACCAACAACTTGGGGAGAAGGGGGGGAAGTTTTTCAAAAAATTTTGAATTTGTACTGCGGATCGTCTTGAAGGTCACATGTCAAGGTCTCGACCAAAAATTTGGGGAAAACGGGGGGATTTTCGAAAAAAATCGAATTTAGACGGAGGATCGTCTTAAAGGTGGAAGGTCAAGGTCACGACCAAAAATTTGGGGAAGGGGAGGGAAATTTTTCAAAAAGCTTTGAATTTACGCTGCGGATCGTCATAAAGGTCAAAGGTCAAGGTCGCGACCAAAAATTTGGGGAAGAGGGGGGGGGGAAATTTTCGTAAAAATTTGAATTTAGACGGCGGATCGTCTTAAAGGTCAAAGTCAAAGCCGCGACCAAAGATTTGGGGAAAAGGGAGGGAAGCTTTCAAAAAATTTTGAATTTATACTGCGGATCGTCTTGAAGGTCACATGTCAAGGTCTCGACCAAAAATTTGGGGAAAACGGGGGGATTTTCGAAAAAAATCGAATTTAGACGGCGGATCGTATCAAAGGTGGAAGGTCAAGGTCACGACCAAAAATATGGGGACGGGGGGGCCATTTTTCAAGAAGCTTTGAATTTAGGCTGCGGATCGTCATAAAGGTCAAAGGTCAAGGTCGCGACCAAAAACTTGGGGAAGAGGGGGGAAAATTTTCGTAAAATTGTGTATTTAGACGGCGGATGGTCTTATAGGTCATAGTCAAGGCCACGACCAAAGATTTGCGGAAAAGGAAATTTTTCAAAAATTTTGAATTCAGACTGCGGTTCGTCTTCAAGGTCAAAGGCCAAGGAGGGGGAAAATTTTCGAAAAATTTGAATTTAGACGGCGGATCGTCTTAAAGGTCAATGGTCAAGGTTACGACCAAAAATTTGGGGAAAGGGGGGATTCGAAAAATGAATTCGGACAGCGGATCATCTTAAAAGTCAAAGGTCAAGGTTACGAACGCGAATTTACAGAACAATATGAAAGAATTTCTTATTCAACCCGAGGGAGAAATTGAGATCGACAGGGACAAAATAAATTTCTTTACGTAAGTTAAAGTTCAAGGTCCAACGCAAGTTCATCGTCAACCCTACCCAAGCAGAACCCAATTGTAGTCAACCCGAGCGAGTAATTGAGATCGAAAAAATTCAAAATAAATGTGTTTTTCGATACGTTTAAAGTCAAGGTCAAACAGGAGTTCAAGGTCAACCCAACCCAAGCAGAACCCAATTTTGCTCAAGCCGAACATGCAATTAAGATCGGAAAAAAAATTTAAATTAAAAAATTCGAAAAGTTAAAGGTCAAGGTCAAGCGAAAGTTCAAGGTCAACCCAACCTGAGCGAACCCAAATGTAGTCAACAAGAACACGGAAATGAGATCGAAAATAATTTTTTTTTTTTAAGGAAAGACTTCGGGGTCAATGTCGAAGCCTAGCCACCGCGAGCGACCCTTAACGCGCGAAGCTTTACTTTAACTTACGAAATAAAGTTAAACTTGGTGCTATTTGCATATTTTCCAAGCTCTAATAATAACAAAAGATGCACGTACGTACGTAGGTGTTAAAGGTGAAGGCGCGTCGAAACAATTCGCGCACGCACTCTTAAGGAGTTGGTAGGTGATTTCTGAACGTTGAAACGCAGCCAAGATCGCACGTCCGGAGGTTTCCGATCCGAGACCTTCGGTGATAGTACTATTTTATTGAGATTGAGACCGCAGTAACCCCTTCGCCGCGGTGGCGGCTATACACGATGTTCTAACCTCAAAAGCTGACGTGCGTCGGTAGTTGAAAGTTTGGTCGCGTAGCATCGCGGCAATTACAAACGTCCAGCGCTTCGGATGTTTGGTTTAAATGATGAACATAATGAGTTATTGCGGGCGAGAATTTTTCGTTTGTTTAATGCGTGACGTAAATTATTGTCGGTTCAAATGAATGAGTTCGTTTTATTTACTTATTTATTTACATATGCATATGTTTGTGTTTTTCGGTTATCGTTTTAAATCGAGAAAAAGGGGATCGCCGCGTAACATACAGCGTCGTAGTGAATTTCTGTTCCCGAAGTTTGTCTTCGTCGAGTTTTCGCGGGCTGGAATTATGAACGTCGAATTTGAATGATGAACGCAATTAATTAATTAATTATTGTCTGCGAGAATTTTTTGTTTAATTGTAATGAACAAATAATTTCGTTTTGTTTATTTATTTATTTACTTTCATCGGTTGTCGTTCTGAATCGAGAGAAAGCGTATCGCCGCGTATTTTTCCGTTCGACGTACGTGACATACTTTCCTCCGCCGAAATTTGTTGTTAATTATTATTTATCATTATTTGTTATTATCGCTCTAAATCGAGAAAAACTAGGTCACATTGTGTCGCACATCGAAAGGAACATCTCGACGAGCGGGAAACGAACGGAAAATAAATAATTCGAAAAAATTTGAAAACATTTTAGGAAAAATTGAAAAAAAAATTAATCCAACCCAAGACGACTTGACGCGAACGAACCCAACCGGAATCCGCACTACCGAACCCAAGATGGAGTCAGAAAATTGGCAAGAAATGGTGGTTGGGGAATAAATGTCTTAAAAATTTCAGATTTCGAGAACGTAACTTCGTTAACGTCGATGGTCGAAGTCGAGAGTAGACGCAATTTTCTATTTTTTTTTTTTTTGAATCGACGAAAATTAGTAAAAAGGTGCGAAACTTTAAAGAAATTTTTGAATTTCGATAACGATTCGTCTTAAGGGTCAAAGGCAAGGTCACGACCAAAAATTTGGGGAAAAGGGGGGGAAAGTTTTCGAAAAAATTTGAATTTAGACGGCGGATCGTCTTAAAAGTCAGAGGTCAAGGTCACGACCAACAACTTGGGGAGAAGGGGGGGAAGTTTTTCAAAAAATTTTGAATTTGTACTGCGGATCGTCTTGAAGGTCACATGTCAAGGTCTCGACCAAAAATTTGGGGAAAACGGGGGGATTTTCGAAAAAAATCGAATTTAGACGGAGGATCGTCTTAAAGGTGGAAGGTCAAGGTCACGACCAAAAATTTGGGGAAGGGGGGGGAAATTTTTCAAAAAGCTTTGAATTTAGGCTGCGGATCGTCATAAAGGTCAAAGGTCAAGGTCGCGACCAAAAATTTGGGGAAGAGGGGGGGAAAATTTTCGTAAAAATTTGAATTTAGACGGCGGATCGTCTTAAAGGTCAAAGTCAAAGCCGCGACCAAAGATTTGGGGAAAAGGGAGGGAAGCTTTCAAAAAATTTTGAATTTATACTGCGGATCGTCTTGAAGGTCACATGTCAAGGTCTCGACCAAAAATTTGGGGAAAACGGGGGGATTTTCGAAAAAAATCGAATTTAGACGGCGGATCGTCTTAAAGGTGGAAGGTCAAGGTCACGACCAAAAATTTGGGGAAGGGGGGGGGGATTTTTCAAGAAGCTTTGAATTTAGGCTGCGGATCGTCATAAAGGTCAAAGGTCAAGGTCGCGACCAAAAACTTGGGGAAGAGGGGGGAAAATTTTCGTAAAAATTTGAATTTAGACGGCGGATCGTCTTAAAGGTCAAAGTCAAGGCCACGACCAAAGATTTGCGGAAAAGGGGGGGAAATTTTTCAAAAAATTTTGAATTCAGACTGCGGATCGTCTTAAAGGTCAAAGGCCAAGGAGGGGGAAAATTTTCGAAAAAATTTGAATTTAGACGGCGGATCGTCTTAAAAGGTCAATGGTCAAGGTTACGACCAAAAATTTGGGGAAAGGGGGGATTCGAAAAATGAATTCGGACAGCGGATCATCTTAAAAGTCAAAGGTCAAGGTTACGAACGCGAATTTACAGAACAATATGAAAGAATTTCTTATTCAACCCGAGGGAGAAATTGAGATCGACAGGGACAAAATAAATTTCTTTACGTAAGTTAAAGTTCAAGGTCCAACGCAAGTTCATCGTCAACCCAACCCAAGCGAACCCAATTGTAGTCAACCCGAGCGAGGAATTGAGATCGAAAAAATTCAAAATAAATGTGTTTTTCGATACGTTAAAAGTCAAGGTCAAACGGGAGTTCAAGGTCAACCCAACCCAAGCGAACCCAATTTTGCTCAAGCCGAACATGCAATTAAGATCGGAAAAAAATTTAAAATTAAAAAATTCGAAAAGTTAAAGGTCAAGGTCAAGCGAAAGTTCAAGGTCAACCCAACCTGAGCGAACCCAAATGTAGTCAACAAGAACACGGAAATGAGATCGAAAATAATTTTTTTTTTTTAAGGAAAGACTTCGGGGTCAATGTCGAAGCCTAGCCACCGCGAGCGACCCTTAACGCGCGAAGCTTTACTTTAACTTACGAAATAAAGTTAAACTTGGTGCTATTTGCATATTTTCCAAGCTCTAATAATAACAATGATGCACGTACGTACGTAGGTGTTAAAGGTGAAGGCGCGTCGAAACAATTCGCGCACGCACTCTTAAGGAGTTGGTAGGTGATTTCTGAACGTTGAAACGCAGCCAAGATCGCACGTCCGGAGGTTTCCGATCCGAGACCTTCGGTGATAGTACTATTTTATTGAGATTGAGACCGCAGTAACCCCTTCGCCGCGGTGGCGGCTATACACGATGTTCTAACCTCAAAAGCTGACGTGCGTCGGTAGTTGAAAGTTTGGTCGCGTAGCATCGCGGCAATTACAAACGTCCAGCGCTTCGGATGTTTGGTTTAAATGATGAACATAATGAGTTATTGCGGGCGACAAATTTTTCGTTTGTTTAATGCGTGACGTAAATTATTGTCGGTTCAAATGAATGAGTTCGTTTTATTTACTTATTTATTTACATATGCATATGTTTGTGTTTTTCGGTTATCGTTTTAAATCGAGAAAAAGGGGATCGCCGCGTAACATACAGCGTCGTAGTGAATTTCTGTTCCCGAAGTTTGTCTTCGTCGAGTTTTCGCGGGCTGGAATTATGAACGTCGAATTTGAATGATGAACGCAATTAATTAATTAATTATTGTCTGCGAGAATTTTTTTTTGTTTAATTGTAATGAACAAATAATTTCGTTTTGTTTATTTATTTATTTACTTTCATCGGTTGTCGTTCTGAATCGAGAGAAAGCGTATCGCCGCGTATTTTTCCGTTCGACGTACGTGACATACTTTCCTCCGCCGAAATTTGTTGTTAATTATTATTTATCATTATTTGTTATTATCGCTCTAAATCGAGAAAAACTAGGTCACATTGTGTCGCACATCGAAAGGAACATCTCGACGAGCGGGAAACGAACGGAAAATAAATAATTCGAAAAAATTTGAAAACATTTTAGGAAAAATTGAAAAAAAAATTAAAAATTAATCCAACCCAAGACGACTTGACGCGAACGAACCCAACCGGAATCCGCACTACCGAACCCAAGATGGAGTCAGAAAATTGGCAAGAAATGGTGGTTGGGGAATAAATGTCTTAAAAATTTCAGATTTCGAGAACGTAACTTCGTTAACGTCGATGGTCGAAGTCGAGAGTAGACGCAATTTTCTATTTTTTTTTTTTTTTGAATCGACGAAAATTAGTAAAAAGGTGCGAAACTTTAAAGAAATTTTTGAATTTCGATAACGATTCGTCTTAAGGGTCAAAGGCAAGGTCACGACCAAAAATTTGGGGAAAAGGGGGGGAAAGTTTTCGAAAAAATTTGAATTTAGACGGCGGATCGTCTTAAAAGTCAGAGGTCAAGGTCACGACCAACAACTTGGGGAGAAGGGGGGGAAGTTTTTCAAAAAATTTTGAATTTGTACTGCGGATCGTCTTGAAGGTCACATGTCAAGGTCTCGACCAAAAATTTGGGGAAAACGGGGGGATTTTCGAAAAAAATCGAATTTAGACGGAGGATCGTCTTAAAGGTGGAAGGTCAAGGTCACGACCAAAAATTTGGGGAAGGGGAGGGAAATTTTTCAAAAAGCTTTGAATTTACGCTGCGGATCGTCATAAAGGTCAAAGGTCAAGGTCGCGACCAAAAATTTGGGGAAGATGGGGGTGGAAATTTTCGTAAAAATTTGAATTTAGACGGCGGATCGTCTTAAAGGTCAAAGTCAAAGCCGCGACCAAAGATTTGGGGAAAAGGGAGGGAAGCTTTCAAAAAATTTTGAATTTATACTGCGGATCGTCTTGAAGGTCACATGTCAAGGTCTCGACCAAAAATTTGGGGAAAACGGGGGGATTTTCGAAAAAAATCGAATTTAGACGGCGGATCGTCTTAAAGGTGGAAGGTCAAGGTCACGACCAAAAATTTGGGGAAGTGTGTGGGGATTCAAGAAGCTTTGAATTTAGGCTGCGGATCGTCATAAAGGTCAAAGGTCAAGGTCGCGACCAAAAACTTGGGGAAGAGGGGGGGAAAATTTTCGTAAAAATTTGAATTTAGACGGCGGATCGTCTTAAAGGTCAAAGTCAAGGCCACGACCAAAGATTTGCGGAAAAGGGGGAGAAATTTTTCAAAAATTTTGGAATTCATACTGCGGATCGTCGTAAAGGTCAAAGGCCAAGGAGGGGAAAATTTTCGAAAAATTTAGAATTTAGACTACGGATCGTCTTAAAAGGTCAATGGTCAAGGTTACGACCAAAAATTTGGGGAAAGGGGGGATTCGAAAAATGAATTCGGACAGCGGATCATCTTAAAAGTCAAAGGTCAAGGTTACGAACGCGAATTTATAGAACAATATGAAAGAATTTCTTATTCAACCCGAGGGAGAAATTGAGATCGACAGGGACAAAATAAATTTCTTTACGTAAGTTAAAGTTCAAGGTCCAACGCAAGTTCATCGTCAACCCAACCCAAGCGAACCCAATTGTAGTCAACCCGAGCGAGGAATTGAGATCGAAAAAATTCAAAATAAATGTGAATTTCGATACGTTAAAAGTCAAGGTCAAACAGGAGTTCAAGGTCAACCCAACCCAAGCGAACCCAATTTTGCTCAATCCGACCATGCAATTAAGATCGGAAAAAAATTTAAAATTAAAAAATTCGAAAAGTTAAAGGTCAAGGTCAAGCGAAAGTTCAAGGTCAACCCAACCTGAGCGAACCCAAATGTAGTCAACAAGAACACGGAAATGAGATCGAAAATAATTTTTTTTTTTTTAAGGAAAGACTTCGGGGTCAATGTCGAAGCCTAGCCACCGCGAGCGACCCTTAACGCGCGAAGCTTTACTTTAACTTACGAAATAAAGTTAAACTTGGTGCTATTTGCATATTTTCCAAGCTCTAATAATAACAAAAGATGCACGTACGTACGTAGGTGTTAAAGGTGAAGGCGCGTCGAAACAATTCGCGCACGCACTCTTAAGGAGTTGGTAGGTGATTTCTGAACGTTGAAACGCAGCCAAGATCGCACGTCCGGAGGTTTCCGATCCGAGACCTTCGGTGATAGTACTATTTTATTGAGATTGAGACCGCAGTAACCCTTCGCCGCGGTGGCGGCTATACACGATGTTCTAACCTCAAAAGCTGACGTGCGTCGGTAGTTGAAAGTTTGGTCGCGTAGCATCGCGGCAATTACAAACGTCCAGCGCTTCGGATGTTTGGTTTAAATGATGAACATAATGAGTTATTGCGGGCGAGAATTTTTTCGTTTGTTTAATGCGTGACGTAAATTATTGTCGGTTCAAATGAATGAGTTCGTTTTATTTACTTATTTATTTACATATGCATATGTTTGTGTTTTTCGGTTATCGTTTTAAATCGAGAAAAAGGGGATCGCCGCGTAACATTACAGTGTCGCATATCGCCCGGAGTTGGGAACCTGTAACTCGGCATACTGTTTTCTTTCGCCGTTACTAACAATTTATCCTTGTAATATTTTGTCGAGAAATCGCAATTAGGGGCACTTTACAGGGACACCGCCTAGAAGAGACTGAAGAGTCGAGCAAATGGGGCAAATCGCGAACGCCGGGAGTTGGGAAACTGATATTCAGCATACAGTCCTCTTTCGGCGTTACTAACAATTTATTCTAGTAACATTTTGTCGAGAAATCGCAATTAGGGGCACTTTACAGGGGCACCGTGTAGGAAAAACTGAAGAGTCGGGAAATTGGGGCAAATCGCGAACGCCGGGAGTTGGGAAACTGATATTCAGCATACAGTCCTCTTTCGGCGTTACTAACAATTTATTCTAGTAACAATTTTTCGAGAAATCGCAATTAGGGGCACTTTACAGGGACACCGCCTGGAAAAGACTGAAGAGTCGAGCAATTGGGGCAAATCGCCAGCGCCCGGAGTTGGGAACCTGTAACTCGGCATACTGTTTTCCTTCGCCGTTACTAACAATTTATCCTTGTAATATTTTGTCGAGAAATCGCAACTAGGGGTACTTTACTGTGACACCGCCTGGAAAAAACTGTAGAGTCGAGCAATTTGGGCAAATCGCGAGCGCCGGTAGTTGAAAGCTGAGATTGGGCATGCAGTCCTCTTTCGCCGTTACTAACAATTTATCCTAGTAACAATTTTTCGAGAAATCGCAATTAGGGACACCTTACTTGGACACCGCCTAGAAAAAACTGCAGAGGCGAGCAATTGGGGCATATCGCGAACGCCGGGAGTTGGGAAGCTGAAACTCGGCATACTATCCTCTTACGCCGTTACTAACAATTTATCCTTGTAACATTTTGTCGAGAAATCGCAATTAGGGGTACTTTACTATGACACCGCCTGGAAAAAACTGTAGAGTCGAGCAATTTGGGCAAATCACGAGCGCCGGTAGTTGAAAGCTGAGATTCGGCATGCAGTCCTCTTTCGCCGTTACTAACAATTTATCCTAGTAACATTTTGTCGAGAAATCGCAATTAAGGGCACTTTACAGGACACCGCCTAGAAAAGATTGAAGAGGCGCCAACGCCAGGAGTTGGGAAGCTGAAACTCGGCATACAGTCTTCTTTCGCCGTCACTAACAATTTATCCTAGCAAAATTTTTTCGAGAGATCGCAATTAATGGCACTTTTCTTTGACACCGCCTAGAGAAAACTGAAGAGTCGAGCAATTTGGGCAAATCGCGAGCGCCGGTAGTTGGAAGCTGAAATTCGGCATGCAGTCCTCTTTCGCCGTTACTAGCAATTTATCCTAGTAACATTTTGTCGAGAAATCGCAATTAGGGGTACTTTACAGGGGCACCGTGTAGGAAAAACTGAAGAGTCGGGCAATTGGGGCAAATCGCAGACGCCGGGAGTTGGGAAGCTGAAATTCGGCATACAGCCTTCTTTCGCCGTCACTAACAATTTATCCTAGCAAAATTTTTTTGAGAAATCGCTATTAGAACTTTACAGTGACACCGCCTAGAAAAAACTGAAGAGGCGAGCAATTGGGGCAAATCGCGAACGCCGGGAGTTGGAAGCTGAAATTCGGCATACTGTCCTCTTTCGGCGTTACTAACAATTTATCCTAGTAACAATTTTTCGAGAAAACCAATTAGGGGCACTTTACTTAGACACCGCCTAGAAAAACTGAAGAGTCGAGCAATAGGGGCAAATCGCGAACGCCGGGAGTTGGAAACTGAAATTCGGCATATTGTCCTCTTTCGCCGTTACTAACAATTTATCCTAGTAACATTTTTTCGAGAAATCGCAATTAGGGGCACTTTACAGGGACACCGCCTAGAAAAAACTGAAGAGTCGAGCAATTGGGGCATATCGCGAACGCCGGGAGTTGGGAAGCTGAAACTCGGCATACTGTCCTCTTACGCCGTTACTAATTTATCCTTGTAACATTTTGTCGAGAAATCGCAATTAGGGGTACTTTACTGTGACACCGCCTGGAAAAAACTGTAGAGTCGAGCAAATGGGGCATATCGCGAACGCCGGGAGTTGGGAAGCTGAAACTCGGCATACTGTCCTCTTACGCCGTTACTAACAATTTATCCTTGTAACATTTTGTCGAGAAATCGCAATTAGGGGCACTTTACTGGGACACCGCCTAGAAAAGATTGAAGAGTCGAGCAATTTGGGCAAATCGCGAGCGCCGGTAGTTGAAAGCTGAGATTCGGCATGCAGTCCTCTTTCGCCGTTACTAACAATTTATCCTAGTAACATTTTTTCGAGAAATCGCAATTAGGGGCACTTTACTGGGACACCGTCTAGAAAAGATTGAACAGTCGAGCAATTGGGGCAAATCGCGAACGCCGGGAGTTGGGAAGCTGAAACTCGGCATATGTCCTCTTACGCCGTTACTAACAATTTATCCTTGTAACATTTTGTCGAGAAATCGCAATTAGGGGTACTTTACTGTGACACCGCCTGGAAAAAACTGTAGAGTCGAGCAAATGGGGCATATCGCGAACGCCGGGAGTTGGGAAGCTGAAATTCGGCATGCAGTCCTCTTTCACAGTTGCTAATAATTTATTCTAGTAACATTTTTTCGAGAAATCGCAATTAGGGGACACCGCCTAGAAAAGATTGAAGAGTCGAGCATTTGGAGCAAATCGCGAACGCCAGGAGTAGGGAAGCTAAAACTCGACATACAGTCTTCTTTCGCCGTTACTAACAATTTATCCTAGTAACATTTTTTCGAGAAATCGCAATTAGGGGCACTTTACAGAGACACCGTGTAGGAAAAACTGAAGAGTCGGGAGATTGGGGCAAATCGCGAACGCCGGGAGTTGGGAAACTGATATTCAGCATACAGTCCTCTTTCGGCGTTACTAACAATTTATCCTAGTAACAATTTTTCGAGAAAATCAATTAGGGGCACTTTACTTAGACACCGCCTAGAAAAACTGAAGAGTCGAGCAATTGGGGCAAATCGCGAACGTCGGGAGTTGGAAGCTGAAATTCGTCATACAGTCCTCTTTCGCCGTTACTAACAATTTATCCTAGTAAATTTTTTCGAGAAATCGCAATTAAGGGCACTTTACTGGGACACCGCCTAGAAAAGATTGAAGAGTCGAGCAATTTGGGCAAATCACGAGCGCCGGTAGTTGAAAGCTGAGATTCGGCATGCAGCCCTCTTTCGCCGTTACTAACAATTTATCCTAGTAACATTTTTTCGAGAAATCGCAATTAGGGGCACTTTACTGGGACACCGCCTAGAAAAAACTGAAGAGTCGAGCAATTTGGGCAAATCGCGAGCGCCGGTAGTTGAAAGCTGAAACTCGGCATACTGTCCTCTTACGCCGTTACTAACAATTTATCCCTGTAACATTTTGTCGAGAAATCGCAATTAGGGGCACTTTACTGGGGCACCGCCTAGAAAAGACTGAAGAGTCGAGCAATTGGGGCATATCGCGAACGCCGGGAGTTGGGAAGCTGAAACTCGGCATACTGCCCTCTTACGCCGTTACTAACAATTTATCCTTGTAACATTTTTTCGAGAAATCGCAATTAGGGGCACTTTACTGGGACACCGCCTAGAAAAGATTGAACAGTCGAGCAATTGGGGCAAATCGCAAACGCCGTGAGTTGGAAGCTGAAACTCGGCATACTGCCCTCTTACGCCGTTACTAACAATTTATCCTTGTAACATTTTTTCGAGAAATCGCAATTAGGGGCACTTTACTGGGACACCGCCTAGAGTCGAGCAATTGGGGCAAATCGCAAACGCCGGGAGTTGGAAGCTGTAATTCGGCATACTGTCCTCTTTCGGCGTTACTAACAATTTATCCTAGTAACATTCTTTCGAGAAATAGCAATTAGGGGTACTTTACTGTGACACCGCCTGGAAAAAACTGTAGAGTCGAGCAATTTGGGCAAATCGCGAGCGCCGGTAGTTGAAAGCTGAGATTCGGCATGCAGTCCTCTTTCGCCGTTACTAACAATTTATCCTAGTAACATTTTTTCGAGAAATCGCAATTAAGGGCACTTTACAGGGACACCGCCTAGAAAAAACTGAAGAGTCGAGCAATTTGGGCAAATCGCGAGCGCCGGTAGTTGGAAGCTGAAATTCGGCATGCAGTCCTCTTTCGCCGTTACTAACAATTTATCCTAGTAACATTTTTTCGAGAAATCGCAATTAGGGGCACTTTACTTGGACACCGCCTAGAAAAGACTGAAGAGTCGAGCAATTGGGGCAAATCGCAAACGCCGGGAGTTGGAAGCTGTAATTCGGCATACTGTCCTCTTACGCCGTTACTAACAATTTATCCTTGTAACATTTTGTCGAGAAATCGCAATTAGGGGCACTTTACAGGGACACCGCCTAGAAAAAACTGAAGAGTCGAGCAATTTGGGCAAATCGCGAGCGCCGGTAGTTGAAAGCTGAGATTCGGCATGCAGTCCTCTTTCGCCGTTACTAACAATTTATCCTAGTAACATTTTTTCGAGAAATCGCAATTAGGGGTACTTTACTGTGACACCGCCTGGAAAAAACTGTAGAGTCGAGCAATTTGGGCAAATCGCGAACGCCGGGAGTTGGGAAGCTGAAACTCGGCATACTGTCCTCTTACGCCGTTACTAACAATTTATCCTAGTAACATTTTTTCGAGAAATCGCAATTAGGGGCACTTTACAGGGACATTGCCTAGAAAAGACTGAAGAGTCGAGCAATTGGGGCAAATCGCGAACGCCAGGAGTTGGGAACCTGTAAGTCGGCATACTGTCCTCTTTCGCCGTTACTAACAATTTATCCTAGTAACATTCTTTCGAGAAATAGCAATTAGGGGCACTTTACTGGGACACCGCCTGGAAAAAACTGTAGAGTCGAGCAATTTGGGCAAATCGCGAGCGCCGGTAGTTGAAAGCTGAGATTCGGCATGCAGTCCTCTTTCGCCGTTACTAACAATTTATCCTAGTAACATTTTTTCGAGAAATCGCAATTAGGGGCACTTTACTGGGACACCGCCTAGAGTCGAGCAATTGGGGCAAATCGCGAACGCCGGGAGTTGGGAAGCTGAAATTCGGCATGCAGTCCTCTTTCGCCGATACTAACAATTTATCCTAGTAACATTTTTTCGAGAAATCGCAATTCGGGGCACTTTACAGGGACACCGCCTAGAAAAGACTGAAGAGTCGAGCAATTGGGGCAAATCGCGAACGCCGGGAGTTGGCAAGCTGAAATTCGGCATGCAGTCCTCTTTCGCCGTTACTAACAATTTATCCTAGTAACATTTTTTCGAGAAATCGCAATTAGGGGCACTTTACAGGGACACCGCCTAGAAAAAACTGAAGAGTCGAGCAATTGGGGCAAATCGCGAACGCCGGGAGTTGGAAGCTGAAATTCGGCATACTGTCCTCTTTCGCCGTTACTAACAATTTATCCTAGTAACATTTTGTCGAAAAATCGCAATTAAGGGCACTTTACAGGGACACCACCTAGAAAAGACTGAAAAGTCGGGAAATTGGGGCAAATCGCGAACGCCGGGAGTTGGGAAGCTGAAACTCGGCATACAGTTTTCTTTCGCCGTTACTAACAATTTATCCTAGTAACATTTTGTCGAGAAATCGCAATTAAGGGCACATTACCAGAGACACCGCCTAGAAAAAACTGAAGAGTCGAGCAATTTGGGCAAATCACGAGCGCCGGTAGTTGAAAGCTGAGATTCGGCATGCAGTCCTCTTTCGCCGTTACTAACAATTTATCCTAGTAACATTTTTTCGAGAAATCGCAATTAGGAGCACTTTACTGGGACACCGCCTAGAAAAGATTGAAGAGTCGAGCAATTGGGGCAAATCGCGAACGCCGGGAGTTGGGAAGCTGAAACTCGGCATACTGTCCTCTTTCGCCGTTACTAACAATTTATCCTAGTAACATTTTGTCGAGAAATCGCAATTAGGGGTACTTTACTGTGACACCGCCTGGAAAAAACTGTAGAGTCGAGCAATTGTAGCAAATCGCGAACGCCGGGAGTTGGGAAGCTGAAACTCGGCATATGTCCTCTTACACCGTTACTAACAATTTATCCTTGTAACATTTTTTCGAGAAATCGCAATTAGGGGCACTTTACTGGGACACCGCCTAGAAAAGATTGAAGAGTCGAGCAATTGGGGCAAATCTCGAACGCCGGGAGTTGAGATGCTGAAACTCGGCATACTGTCCTCTTTTGCCATTTATTTATCCTAATAATTTATCCTAGTAACATTTTGTCGAGAAATCGCAATTAAAGGCACTTTACTGGGACACAGCCTGGAAAAAACTGTAGAGTCGAGCAATTGGGGCATATTGCAAACGCCGGGAGTTGGGAAGCTGAAACTCGGCATACAGTCCTCTTTCGGCGTTACTAACAATTTATTCTAGTAACATTTTTTCGAGAAATCGCAATTAGGGGCACTTTACTGGGACACCCCCTAGAAAAGACTGAAGAGTCGAGCAATTGGGGCAAATCGCAAACGCCGGAGTTGGAAGCTGTAATTCGGCATACTGTCCTCTTTCGGCGTTACTAACAATTTATCCTAGTAACAATTTTTCGAGAGAATCAATTAGGGGCACTTTACTTAGACACCGCCTAGAAAAACTGAAGAGTCGAGCAATTGGGGCAAATCGCGAACGCCGAGAGTTGGAAGCTGAAATTCGTCATACAGCCCTCTTTCGCCGTTGCTAACAATTTATTCTAGTAACATTTTTTCGAGAAATCGCAATTAGGGGCACTTTACTGGGACACCGCCTAGAAAAAACTGAAGAGTCGAGCAATTTGGGCAAATCGCGAGCGCCGGTAGTTGGAAGCTGAAATTCGGCATGCAGTCCTCTTTCACCGTTGCTAACAATTTATTCTAGTAACATTTTTTCGAGAAATCGCAATTAGGGGCACTTTACTGGGACACCGCCTAGAAAAAACTGAAATGTCGAGCAATTTGGGCAAATCGCGAGCGCCGGGAGTTGGAAGCTGAAATTCGGCATGCAGTCCTCTTTCGCCGTTACTAACAATTTATCCTAGTAACATTTTTTCGAGAAATCGCAATTAGGGGCACTTTACTGGGGCACCGCCTAGAAGAGACTGAAGGGTCGAGCAATTGGGGCATATCGCGAACGCCGGGAGTTGGGAAGCTGAAACTCGGCATACTGCCCTCTTACGCCGTTACCAACAATTTATCCTTGTAACATTTTTTCGAGAAATCGCAATTAGGGGCACTTTACTGGGACACCGCCTAGAGTCGAGCAATTGGGGCAAATCGCAAACGCCGGGAGTTGGAAGCTGTAATTCGGCATACTGTCCTCTTTCGGCGTTACTAACAATTTTTCGAGAGAATCAATTAGGGGCACTTTACTTAGACACCGCCTAGAAAAACTGAAGAGTCGAGCAATTGGGGCAAATCGCGAACGTCGGGAGTTGGAAGCTGAAATTCGTCATACAGTCCTCTTTCGCCGTTACTAACAATTTATCCTAGTAACAATTTTTCGAGAAATCGCAATTAGGGGCACTTTACTGGGACACCGCCTAGAAAAGACTGAAGAGTCGAGCAATTGGAGCATATCGCAAACGCCGGGAGTTGGGAAGCTGAAACTTGGCATACTGTCCTCTTACGCCGTTACTAACAATTTATCCTAGTAACATTTTGTCGAGAAATCGCAATTAGGGGCACTTTACTGTGACACCGCCTAGAAGAAACTGAAGAGTCCAGCAATTTGGGCAAATCGCGAGCGCCGGTAGTTGGAAGCTGAAATTCGGCATGCAGTCCTCTTTCGCCGTTACTAACAATTTATCCTAGTAACATTTTTTCGAGAAATCGCAATTAGGGGCACTTTACTGGGACACCGCCTAGAAAAGATTGAAGAGTCGAGCAATTTGGGCAAATCGCGAGCGCCGGTAGTTGAAAGCTGAGATTCGGCATGCAGTCCTCTTTCGCCGTTACTAACAATTTATCCTAGTAACATTTTTTCGAGAAATCGCAATTAGGGGCACTTTACTGGGACACCGCCTAGAAAAAACTGAAAAGTCGAGCAATTTGGGCAAATCGCGAGCGCCGGTAGTTGAATGATGAGATTCGGCATGCAGTCCTCTTTCGCCGTTACTAACAATTTATCCTAGTAACATTCTTTCGAGAAATAGCAATTAGGGGCACTTTACTGGGACACCGCCTGGAAAAAACTGTAGAGTCGAGCAATTGGGGCATATCGCGAACGCCGGGAGTTGGGAAGCTGAAACTCGGCATACTGCCCTCTTTCGCCGTTACTAACAATTTATCCTAGTAACATTTTTTCGAGAAATCGCAATTAGGGGCACTTTACAGGGACACCGCCTAGAAAAGACTGAAGAGTCGGGAAATTGTGGCAAATCGCGAACGCCGGGAGTTGGGAAGCTGAAACTCGGCATACTGTCCTCTTTCGCCGTTACTAACAATTTATCCTAGTAACATTTTTTCGAGAAATCGCAATTAGGGGCACTTTACTGGGACACCGCCTAGAAAAAACTGAAGAGTCGAGCAATTTGGGCAAATCGCGAGCGCCGGTAGTTGAATGATGAGATTCGGCATGCAGTCCTCTTTCGCCGTTACTAACAATTTATCCTAGTAACATTTTGTCGAGAAATCGCAATTAGGGGCACTTTACTGGGGCAAATCGCGAACGCCGGGAGTTGGGAAGCTGAAACTCGGCATACTGTCCTCTTTCGCCGTTACTAACAATTTATCCTAGTAACATTTTTTCGAGAAATCGCAATTAGGGGCACTTTACAGGGACACCGCCTAGAAAAGACTGAAGAATCGAGCAATTGGGGCAAATCGCGAACGCCGCGAGTTGGGAAGCTGAAATTCGGCATACAGTCCTCTTTCGCCGTTACTAACAATTTATCCTAGTAACATTTTTTCGAGAAATCGCAATTAGGGGCACTTTACAGGTTTACTGGTACACCGCCTGGAAAAAACTGTAGAGTTGAGCAATTGGGGCAAATCTCGAACGCCGGGAGTTGAGATGCTGAAACTCGGCATACTGTCCTCTTTCGCCATTACTAATAATTTATCCTAGTAACATTTTGTCGAGAAATCGCAATTAAGGGCACTTTACTGGGACACCGCCTAGAAAAGACTGAAGAGTCGAGCAATTGGTGCATATCGCGTACGCCGGGAGTTGGGAAGCTGAAAGTCAGCATACTGTCCTCTTTCGCCATTACTAATAATTTATCCTAGTAACATTTTGTCGAGAAATCGCAATTAGGGGCACTTTACTGGGACACCGCCTAGAAAAGACTGAAGAGTCGAGCAATTGGGGCAAATCGCAAACGCCGGGAGTTGGAAGCTGAAATTCGGCATACAGTCCTCTTTCGCCGTTACTAACAATTTATCCTAGTAACAATTTTTCGAGAAATCGCAATTAGGGGCACCTTACATGGACACCGCCTAGAAAAAACTGTAGAGTTGAGCAATTGGGGCAAATCTCGAACGCCGGGAGTTGAGATGCTGAAACGCGGCATACTCTCCTCTTTCGCCATTACTAATAATTTATCCTAGTAACATTTTGTCGAGAAATCGCAATTAAGGGCACTTTACTGGGACACCGCCTAGAAAAGACTGAAGAGTCGAGCAATTGGGGCAAATCGCGAACGCCCGGAGTTGGGAACCTGTAACTCGGCATACTGTTTTCTTTCGCCGTTACTAACAATTTATCCTAGTAACATTTTGTCGAGAAATCGCAATTAAGTTCACTTTACAGTGACACCGCCTAGAAAAGATTGAAGAGTCGAGCAATTGGGGCAAATCGCCAACGCCTGGAGTTGGGAAGCTGAAACTCGGCACGCAGTCCTCTTTCGCCGTTACTAACAATTTATCCTAGTAACATTTTGTCGAGAAATCGCAATTAGGGGCACTTTACCCGGACACCGCCTAGAAAAGACTGAAGAGTCGAGCAATTGGGGCAAATCGCCAACGCCTGGAGTTGGGAAGCTGAAACTCGGCATGCAGTCCTCTTTCGCCGTTACTAACAATTTATCCTAGTAACATTTTGTCGAGAAATCGCAATTAAGGGCACTTTACTGGGACACCGCCTAGAAAAAACTGAAGAGTCGAGCAATTTGGGCAAATCGCGAACGCCGGGAGTTGGAAGCTGAAATTCGGCATGCAGTCCTCTTTCGCCGTTACTAACAATTTATCCTAGTAACATTTTTTCGAGAAATCGCAATTAGGGGCACTTTACTGGGACACCGCCTAGAAAAGATTGAAGAGTCGAGCAATTTGGGCAAATCGCGAGCGCCGGTAGTTGGAAGCTGAAATTCGGCATGCAGTCCTCTTTCACCGTTGCTAACAATTTATTCTAGTAACATTTTTTCGAGAAATCGCAATTAGGGGCACTTTACTGGGACACCGCCTAGAAAAAACTGAAAAGTCGAGCAATTTGGGCAAATCGCGAGCGCCGGTAGTTGAATGATGAGATTCGGCATGCAGTCCTCTTTCGCCGTTACTAACAATTTATCCTAGTAACATTCTTTCGAGAAATAGCAATTAGGGGCACTTTACTGGGACACCGCCTGGAAAAAACTGTAGAGTCGAGCAATTGGGGCATATCGCGAACGCCGGGAGTTGGGAAGCTGAAACTCGGCATACTGTCCTCTTACGCCGTTACTAACAATTTATCCTAGTAACATTTTTTCGAGAAATCGCAATTAGGGGCACTTTACTGGGACACCGTCTAGAAAAAACTGAAAAGTCGAGCAATTGGGGCAAATCGCGAACGCCGGGAGTTGGAAGCTGAAATTCGTCATACAGTTCTCTTTCGCCGTTACTAACAATTTATCCTAGTAACATATTTTCGAGAAATCGCAATTAGGGGCACTTTACTGGGACACCGCCTGGAAAAACTGTAGAGTCGAGCAATTTGGGCAAATCGCGAGCGCCGGTAGTTGAAAGATGAGATTCGGCATGCAGTCCTCTTTCGCCGTTACTAACAATTTATCCTAGTAACATTCTTTCGAGAAATCGCAATTAGGGACACTTTACTGTGACACCGCCTGGAAAAACTGTAGAGTCGAGCAATTGGGGCAAATCGCGAACGCCGGGAGTTGGAAGCTGTATTTCGGCATACTGTCCTCTTTCGCCGTTACTAACAATTTATCCTAGTAACATTTTTTCGAGAAATCGCAATTAGGGGCACATTACAGGACACCACCTAGAAAAAACTGAAGAGTCGAGCAATTGGGGCATATCGCGAACGCCGGGAGTTGGGAAGCTGAAACTCGGCATGCAGTCCTCTTTCGCCGTTACTAACAATTTATCCTAGTAACATTCTTTCAAGAAATAGCAATTAGGGGCACTTTACTGGGACACCGCCTGGAGAAAACTGTAGAGTCGAGCAATTGGGGCAAATCGCGAACGCCGGGAGTTGGGAAGCTGAAACTCGGCATACTGTCCTCTTACGCTGTTACTAACAATTTATCCCTGTAACATTTTGTCGAGAAATCGCAATTAGGGGCACTTTACTGGGGCACCGCCTAGAAAAGACTGAAGAGTCGAGCAATTGGGGCATATCGCGAACGCCGGGAGTTGGGAAGCTGAAACTCGGCATACTGCCCTCTTACGCCGTTACCAACAATTTATCCTTGTAACATTTTTTCGAGAAATCGCAATTAGGGGCACTTTACTGGGACACCGCCTAGAAAAAACTGAAGAGTCGAGCAATTGGGGCAAATCGCGAACGCCGGGAGTTGGAAGCTGAAATTCGGCATACAGTCCTCTTTCGCCGTTACTAACAATTTATCCTAGTAACATTTTTTCGAGAAATCGCAATTAGGGGCACTTTACTTAGACACCGCCTAGAAAAACTGAAGAGTCGAGCAATTGGGGCAAATCGCGAACGCCGGGAGTTGGGAAGCTGAAACTCGGCATACTGTCCTCTTACGCCGTTACTAACAATTTATCCTTGTAACATTTTGTCGAGAAATCGCAATTAGGGGCACTTTACTGGGACACCGCCTAGAAAAAACTGTAGAGTCGAGCAATTGGGGCAAACCCCGAACGCCCGGAGTTGGGAACCTGTAACTCGGCATACTGTCCTCTTTCGCCATTACTAATAATTTATCCTAGTAACATTTTGTCGAGAAATCGCAATTAAGGGCACTTTACTGGGACACCGCCTAGAAAAGACTGAAGAGTCGAGCAATTGGGGCAAATCGCGAACGCCAGGAGTAGGGAAGCTAAAACTCGACATACAGTCTTCTTTCGCCGTTACTAACAATTTATCCTAGTAACATTTTTTCGAGAAATCGCAATTAGGGGCACTTTACTGGGACACCGCCTAGAAAAAACTGAAGAGTCGAGCAATTTGGGCAAATCGCGAACGCCGGGAGTTGGAAGCTGAAATTCGGCATACTGTCCTCTATCGCCGTTACTAACAATTTATCCTAGTAACATTTTGTTGAGAAATCGCAATTAGGGGCACTTTACAGGGACACCGCCTAGAAAAGACTGAAGAGTCGAGCAATTTGGGCAAATCGCGAGCGCCGGTAGTTGAAAGCTGAGATTCGGCATGCAGTCCTCTTTCGCCGTTACTAACAATTTATCCTAGTAACATTTTTTCGAGAAATCGCAATTAGGGGCACTTTACTGGGACACCGCCTAGAAAAGATTGAAGAGTCGAGCAATTGGGGCAAATCGCGAACGCCGGGAGTTGGGAAGCTGAAATTCGGCATACTGTCCTCTTTCGCCGTTACTAACAATTTATCCTAGTAACATTTTGTCGAAAAATCGCAGGTAAGGGCACTTTACAGGGATACCGCCTAGAAAAAACTGAACAGTCGAGCAATTTGGGCCAATCGCGAGCGTCAGTAGTTGGAAGCTGAAATTCGGCATACAGTCTTCTTTCGCCGTCACTAACAATTTATCCTTGTAACTTTTTGTCGAGAAATCGCAATTAGGGGCACTTTACAGGGGCACTGTGTAGGAAAAACTGAAGAGTCGGGAAATTGGGGCAAATCGCGAACGCCGGGAGTTGAGATGCTGAAACTCGGCATACTGTCCTCTTTCGCCGTTACTAACAATTTATCCTAGTAACATTTTGTCGAGAAATCGCAATTAGGGGCACTTTACTGGGACACCGCCTAGAAAAAACTGAAGAGTCGAGCAATTTGGGCAAATCGCGAGCGCCGGTAGTTGGAAGCTGAAATTCGGCATGCAGTCCTCTTTCGCCGTTACTAACAATTTATCCTAGTAACATTTTTTCGAGAAATCGCAATTAGGGGCACTTTACTGGGACACCGCCTAGAAAAGATTGAAGAGTCGAGCAATTGGGGCAAATCGCGAACGCCGGGAGTTGGAAGCTGAAATTGGGCATACAGTCCTCTTTCGCCGTTACTAACAATTTATCCTAGTAACAATTTTTCGAGAGAATCAATTAGGGGCACTTTACTTAGACACCGCCTAGAAAAACTGAAGAGTCGAGCAATTGGGGCAAATCGCGAACGCCGGGAGTTGGGAAGCTGAAACTCGGCATACAGTCTTCTTTCGCCGTTACTAACAATTTATCCTAGTAACATTTTTTCGAGAAATCGCAATTAGGGGCACTTTACTGGGACACCGCCTAGAAAAAACTGAAGAGTCGAGCAATTTGGGCAAATCGCGATCGCCGGGAGTTGGAAACTGAAATTCGGCACACTGTCCTCTTTCGCTGTTACTAACAATTTATCCTAGTAACATTTTGTCGAGAAATCGCAATTAGGGGCACTTTACTGGGACACCGCCTAGAAAAAACTGAAGAGTCGAGCAATTGGGGCAAATCGCGAACGCCGGGAGTTGGAAGCTGAAATTCGGCATACTGTCCTCTTTCGCCGTTACTAACAATTTATCCTAGTAACATTTTTTCGAGAAATCGCAATTAGGGGCACTTTACAGGGGCACTGTGTAGGAAAAACTGAAGAGTCGGGAAATTGGGGCAAATCGCGAACGCCGGGAGTTGAGATGCTGAAACTCGGCATACTGTCCTCTTTCGCCGTCACTAACAATTTATCCTAGCAAAATTTTTTCGAGAGATCGCAATTAAGGGCACTTTACATGGACACCGCCTAGAAAAAACTGAAGAGTCGAGCCATTGGGGCAAATCGCGGACGCCGGAAGTTGGGAAGCTGAAATTCGGCATACAGTCCTCTTTCACCGTTGCCAACAATTTATTCTAGTAACATTTTTTTGAGAAATCGCAATTAGGAGAACTTTACAGTGACACCGCCTAGAAAAAACTGTAGAGTCGAGCAATTTGGGCAAATCACGAGCGCCGGTAGTTGAAAGCTGAGATTCGGCATGCAGTCCTCTTTCGCCGTTACTAACAATTTATCCTAGTAACATTTTTTCGAGAAATCGCAATTAGGGGCACTTTACTGGGACACCGCCTGGAAAAAACTGTAGAGTCGAGCAATTGGGGCATATCGCGAACGCCGGGAGTTGGGAAGCTGAAACTCGGCATACTGTCCTCTTACGCCGTTACTAACAATTTATCCTTGTAACATTTTGTCGAGAAATCGCAATTAGGGGTACTTTACTGTGACACCGCCTGGAAAAAACTGTAGAGTCGAGCAATTTGGGCAAATCGCGAGCGCCGGTAGTTGAAAGCTGAGATTCGACATGCAGTCCTCTTTCGCCGTTACTAACAATTTATCCTTGTAACATTTTGTCGAGAAATCGCAATTAGGGGCACTTTACTGGGACACCGCCTAGAAAAGATTGAAGAGTCGAGCAATTTGGGCAAATCGCCAACGCCTGGAGTTGGGAAGCTGAAACTCGGCATACAGTTTTCTTTCGCCGTTACTAACAATTTATCCTAGTAACATTTTTTCGAGAAATCGCAATTAGAGGCACTTTACTGGGACACCGCTTAGAAAAACTCAAGAGTCGAGCAATTGGGGCAAATCGCGAACGCCGGGAGTTGAGATGCTGAAATTCGGCATACAGTCCTCTTTCGCCGTTACTAACAATTTATCCTAGTAACATTTTTTCGAGATATCGCAATTAAGGGCACTTTACCAGAGACACCGCCTAGAAAAGACGGAAGAGTCGAGCAATTGCGGTAAATCGCGAACGCCAGGAGTAGGGAAGCTAAAACTCGACATACAGTCTTCTTTCGCCGTTACTAACAATTTATCCTAGTAACATTTTTTCGAGAAATCGCAATTAGGGGCACTTTACAGAGACACCGCCTAGAAAAAACTGAAGAGTCGAGCAATTGCGGCAAATCGCTAACGCCGAGAGTTGGGAAGCTGAAACTCGGCATACTGTCTTACGCCGTTACTAACAATTTATCCTAGTAACATTTTTTCGAGAAATCGCAATTAGGGGCACTTTACTGGGACACCGCCTAGAAAAAACTGAAGAGTCGAGCAATTTGGGCAAATCGAGAGCGCCGGTAGTTGGATGCTGAAATTCGGCATGCAGTCCTCTTTCGCCGTTACTAGCAATTTATCCTAGTAACATTTTTTCGAGAAATCGCAATTAGGGGCACTATACTGGGACACCGCCTAGAAAAAACTGAAGAGTCGAGCAATTGGGGCAAATCGCGAACGCCGGGAGTTTTAAGCTGAAACTCGGCATACAGTCTTCTTTCGCCGTTACTAACAATTTATCCTAGTAATATTTTGTCGAGAAATCGCAATTAGGGGCACTTTAATGGGACACCGCCTGGAAAAAACTGTAGAGTCGAGCAATTGGGGCAAATCGCAAACGCCGGGAGTTTGAAGCTGAAATTCGGCATACAGTCTTCTTTTGCCGTCACTAACGATTTATCCTAGCAAAAATTTTTCGAGATATCGCAATTAAGGACAGTTTACTGGGACACCGCCTAGAAAAGACTGAAAAGTCGAGCAATTGGGGCATATCGCGAACGCCGGGGGTTGGGAAGCTGAAACTCGGCATACAGTTTTCTTTCGCCGTTACTAACAATTTATCCTAGTAACATTTTTTCGAGAAATCGCAATTAGGGGTACTTTACTGTGACACCGCCTGGAAAAAACTGTAGAGTCGAGCAATTTGGGCAAATCGCGAGCGCCGGTAGTTGAAAGCTGAGATTCGGCATGCAGTCCTCTTTCGCCGTTACTAACAATTTATCCTAGTAACATTTTTTCGAGAAATCGCAATTAGGGGCACTTTACTGGGACACCGTCTAGAAAAGATTGAACAGTCGAGCAATTGGGGCAAATCGCGAACGCCGGGAGTTGGGAAGCTGAAACTCGGCATACTGTCCTCTTACGCCGTTACTAACAATTTATCCTAGTAACATTTTTTCGAGAAATCGCAATTAAGGGCACTTTACAGTGACCGCCTAGAAAAGATTGAAGAGTCGAGCAATTGGGGCAAATCGCCAACGCCTGGAGTTGGGAAGCTGAAACTCGGCATACAGTTTTCTTTCGCCGTTACTAACAATTTATCCTAGTAACATTTTGTCGAGAAATCGCAATTAGGGGTACTTTACTGTGACACCGCCTGGAAAAAACTGTAGAGTCGAGCAATTTGGGCAAATCACGAGCGCCGGTAGTTGAAAGCTGAGATTCGGCATGCAGTCCTCTTTCGCCGTTACTAACAATTTATCCTAGTAACATTTTTTCGAGAAATCGCAATTAGGGGCACTTTACTGGGACACCGCCTAGAAAAGATTGAAGAGTCGAGCAATTTGGGCAAATCGCGAGCGCCGGTAGTTGAAAGCTGAGATTCGGCATGCAGTCCTCTTTCTCCGTTACTAACAATTTATCCTAGTAACATTTTTTCGAGAAATCGCAATTAGGGGCACTTTACAGGGACACCGCCTAGAAAAAACTGAAGAGTCGAGCAATTTGGGCAAATCGCGAGCGCCGGTAGTTGGAAGCTGAAATTCGGCATGCAGTCCTCTTTCGCCGTTACTAACAATTTATCCTAGTAACATTTTGTCGAGAAATCGCAATTAGGGGCACTTTACCCGGACACCGCCTAGAAAAGATTGAAGAGTCGAGCAATTGGGGCAAATCGCCAACGCCTGGAGTTGGGAAGCTGAAACTCGGCACGCAGTCCTCTTTCGCCGTTACTAACAATTTATCCTAGTAACATTTTGTCGAGAAATCGCAATTAGGGGCACTTTACTGTGACACCGCCTGGAAAAAACTGTAGAGTCGAGCAATTAGGGCAAATCGCGAACGCCGGGAGTTGAAAGCTGAAACTCGGCATATGTCCTCTTACGCCGTTACTAACAATTTATCCTAGTAACATTTTTACGAGAAATCGCAATTAAGGGCACTTTACATGGACACCGCCTAGAATAGATTGAAGAGTTGAGCAATTGGGGCAAATCTCGAACGCCGGGAGTTGAGAAGCTGAAACTCGGCATACTATCCTCTTTCGCCATTACTAACAATTTATCCTAGTAACATTTTGTCGAGAAATCGCAATTAAGGGCACTTTACTGGGACACCGCCTAGAAAAGATTGAGAGTCGAGCAATTGGAGCAAATCGCGAACGCCGGGAGTTGGAAGCTGTAACTCGGCATACTGTCCTCTTTCGGCGTTACTAACAATTTATCCTAGTAACATTTTTTCGAGAAATCGCAATTAGGGGCACTTTACTGGGACACCGCCTAGAAAAGACTGAAGAGTCGAGCAATTGGGGCAAATCGCAAACGCCGGGAGTTGGAAGCTGAAATTCGGCATACTGTCCTCTTTCGCCGTTACTAACAATTTATCCTAGTAACAATTTTTCGAGAGAATCAATTAGGGGCACTTTACTTAGACACCGCCTAGAAAAACTGAAGAGTCGAGCAATTGGGGCAAATCGCGAGCGCCGGTAGTTGAAAGCTGAGATTCGGCATGCAGTCCTCTTTCGCCGTTACTAACAATTTATCCTAGTAACATTTTTTCGAGAAATCGCAATTAGGGGCACTTTACAGGGACATTGCCTAGAAAAGACTGAAGAGTCGAGCAATTTGGGCAAATCGCGAGGGCCGGTAGTTGAAAGCTGAGATTCGGCATGCAGTCCTCTTTCGCCGTTACTAACAATTTATCCTAGTAACATTTTGTCGAGAAATCGCAATTAGGGGTACTTTACTGTGACACCGCCTGGAAAAAACTGTAGAGTCGAGCAATTGGGGCAAATCGCGAACGCCAGGAGTTGGGAACCTGTAAGTCGGCATACTGTCCTCTTTCGCCGTTACTAACAATTTATCCTTGTAACATTTTGTCGAGAAATCGCAATTAGGGGTACTTTACTGTGACACCGCCTAGAAAAGATTGAAGAGTCGAGCAATTTGGGCAAATCGCGAGCGCCGGTAGTTGAAAGCTGAGATTCGGCATGCAGTCCTCTTTCGCCGTTACTAACAATTTATCCTAGTAACATTTTTTCGAGAAATCGCAATTAGGGGCACTTTACAGGGACACCGCCTAGAAAAAACTGAAGAGTCGAGCAATTAGGGCAAATCGCGAACGCCGGGAGTTGAAAGCTGAAACTCGGCATATGTCCTCTTACGCCGTTACTAACAATTTATCCTAGTAACATTTTTTCGAGAAATCGCAATTAGGGGCACTTTACTGGGGCACCGCCTAGAGAAGACTGAAGAGTCGAGCAATTGGGGCATATCGCGAACGCCGGGAGTTGGGAAGCTGAAACTCGGCATACTGCCCTCTTACGCCGTTACTAACAATTTATCCTTGTAACATTTTGTCGAGAAATCGCAATTAGGGGCACTTTACTGGGACACCGCCTAGAAAAAACTGAAAAGTCGAGCAATTTGGGCAAATCGCGAGCGCCGGTAGTTGAAAGCTGAGATTCGGCATGCAGTCCTCTTTCGCCGTTACTAACAATTTATCCTTGTAACATTTTGTCGAGAAATCGCAATTAGGGGCACTTTACTGGAACACCGCCTAGAAAAGATTGAAGAGTCGAGCAATTTGGGCAAATCGCGAGCGCCGGTAGTTGAAAGCTGAGATTCGGCATGCAGTCCTCTTTCGCCGTTACTAACAATTTATTCTAGTAACAATTTTTCGAGAAATCGCAATTAGGGGCACTTTACTGGGACACCGCCTAGAAAAGACTGAAGAGTCGAGCAATTGGGGCATATCGCGAACGCCGGGAGTTGGGAAGCTGAAACTCGGCATACTGTCCTCTTACGCCGTTACTAACAATTTATCCTAGTAACATTTTGTCGAGAAATCGCAATTAGGGGCACTTTACTGGGACACCGCCTAGAAAAAACTGAAGAGTCGAGCAATTTGGGCAAATCGCGAGCGCCGGTAGTTGAAAGCTGAAACTCGGCATACTGCCCTCTTACGCCGTTACTAACAATTTATCCTTGTAACATTTTGTCGAGAAATCGCAATTAGAGGCACTTTACTGGGACACCGCCTAGAAAAGACTGAAGAGTCGAGCAATTTGGGCAAATCGCGAGCGCCGGTATTTGGAAGCTGAAATTCGGCATGCAGTCCTCTTTCACCGTTGCTAACAATTTATTCTAGTAACATTTTTTTGAGAAATCGCAATTAGGCGCACTTTACAGGGACACCGCCTAGAAAAGACTGAAGAGTCGGGAAATTGGGGCAAATCGCGAACGCCGGGAGTTGAGATGCTGAAACTCGGCATACTGTCCTCTTTCGCCGTTACTAACAATTTATCCTTGTAACTTTTTGTCGAGAAATCGCAATTAGGGGCACTTTACTGGGACACCGCCTGGAAAAAACTGTAGAGTCGAGCGATTGGGGCAAATCGCGAACGCCGGGAGTTGAGATGCTGAAATTCGGCATGCAGTCCTCTTTCGCCGTTACTAACAATTTATCCTAGTAACATTTTTTCGAGAAATCGCAATTAGGGGCACTTTACTGGGACACCGCCTAGAAAAGACTGAAGAGTCGAGCAATTGGGGCAAATCGCGAACGCCGGGAGTTGAAAGCTGAAACTCGGCATATGTCCTCTTACGCCGTTACTAACAATTTATCCTAGTAACATTTTTTCGAGAAATCGCAATTAGGGGCACTTTACTGGGACACCGCCTGGAAAAAACTGTAGAGTCGAGCAATTTGGGCAAATCGCGAGCGCCGGTAGTTGAAAGCTGAGATTCGGCATGCAGTCCTCTTTCGCCGTTACTAACAATTTATCCTAGTAACATTTTTTCGAGAAATCGCAATTAGGGGCACTTTACTGGGACACCGTCTAGAAAAGATTGAACAGTCGAGCAATTGGGGCAAATCGCGAACGTCAGGAGTTGGAAACCTGTAAGTCGGCATACTGTCCTCTATCGCCGTTACTAACAATTTATCCTTGTAACATTTTGTCGAGAAATCGCAATTAGGGGCACTTTACTGGGACACCGCCTAGAAAAGACTGAAGAGTCGAGCAATTGGGGCAAATCGCGAACGCCCGGAGTTGGGAAGCTGAAACTCGGCATACTGTCCTCTTACGCCGTTACTAACAATTTATCCTAGTAACATTTTGTCGAGAAATCGCAATTAGGGGCACTTTACAGGGACACCGCCTAGAAAAACTGAAGAGTCGAGCAATTTGGGCAAATCGCGAGCGCCGGTAGTTGAAAGCTGAGATTCGGCATGCAGTCCTCTTTCGCCGTTACTAACAATTTATCCTAGTAACATTTTTTCGAGAAATCGCAATTAGGGGCACTTTACTGGGACACCGCCTAGAAAAGTCTGAAGAGTCGAGCAATTGGGGCAAATCGCGAACGCCGGGAGTTGGAAGCTGAAATTCGGCACACTGTCCTCTTTCGCCGTTACTAACAATTTATCCTAGTAACATTTTTTCTAAAAATCGCAATTAAGTGCACTTTACAGGGACACCGCCTATAAACAACTGCAGAGACGAGCAATTTGGGCAAATCGCGAACTTTGGGAGTTGGAAGCTGCAACTCGGCATACAGTAATCTTTCGCCGTTACTAACAATTTATCCAAGTAACATTTTTTCGAGAAATCGCAATTATTAGCACTTTACTGGGACACAGCCTAGAAAAAACTGAAGAGTCGAGCAATTTGGGCAAATCGCGAGCGCCGGTAGTTGAAAGCTGAGATTCGGCATGCAGTCCTCTTTCGCCGTTACTAACAATTTATCCTAGTAACATTTTTTCGAGAAATCGCAATTAGAGGCACTTTACAGGGACACCGCCTGGAAAAGACTGAAGAGTCGAGCAATTGGGGCAAATCGCGAACGCCCGGAGTTGGGAACCTGTAACTCGGCATACTGTTTTCTTTCGCCGTTACTAACAATTTATCCTTGTAATATTTTGTCGAGAAATCGCAATTAGGGGTACTTTACTGTGACACCGCCTGGAAAAAACTGTAGAGTCGAGCAATTTGGGCAAATCGCGAGCGCCGGTAGTTGAAAGCTGAAACTCGGCATACTGTCCTCTTACGCCGTTACTAACAATTTATCCCTGTAACATTTTGTCGAGAAATCGCAATTAGGGGCACTTTACTGGGGCACCGCCTAGAAAAGACTGAAGAGTCGAGCAATTGGGGCATATCGCGAACGCCGGGAGTTGGGAAGCTGAAACTCGGCATACTGCCCTCTTTCGCCGTTACTAACAATTTATCCTAGTAAAATTTTGTAGAGAAATCGCAATTAGGGCTATTTGACTGTGACACCGCCTAGAAAAACTGAAGAGCCGAGCAATTTGGGCAAATCGCGAGCGCCGGTAGTTGGAAGCTGAAATTCGGCATGCAGTCCTCTTTCGCCGTTACTAACAATTTATCCTAGTAACATTTTGTCGAGAAATCGCAATTAAGGGCACTTTACTGGGACACCGCCTAGAAAAAACTGTAGAGTCGAGCAATTTGGGCAAATCACGAGCGCCGGTAGTTGAAAGCTGAGATTCGGCATGCAGTCCTCTTTCGCCGTTACTAACAATTTATCCTAGTAACATTTTTTCGAGAAATCGCAATTAGGGGCACTTTACTGGGACACCGCCTAGAAAAGATTGAAGAGTCGAGCAATTGGAGCAAATCGCGAACGCCAGGAGTAGGGAAGCTAAAACTCGACATACAGTCTTCTTTCGCCGTTACTAACAATTTATCCTAGTAAATTTTTTCGAGAAATCGCAATTAAGGGCACATTACCAGAGACACCGCCTAGAAAAAACTGAAGAGTCGAGCAATTTAGGCAAATCGCGAGCGCCGGTAGTTGGAAGCTGAAATTCGGCATGCAGTCCTCCTTCTCCGTTACTAACAATTTATCCTAGTAACATTTTTTCGAGAAATCGCAATTAGGGCACTTTACAGGGACACCGCCTAGAAAAAACTGAAGAGTCGAGCAATTTGGGCAAATCGCGAGCGCCGGTAGTTGGAAGCTGAAACTCGGCATACAGTTTTCTTTCGCCGTTACTAACAATTTATCCTAGTAACATTTTGTCGAGAAATCGCAATTAAGGGCACTTTACTGGGACACCACCTAGAAAAGACTGAAGAGTCGAGCAATTGGGGCAAATCGCGAACGCCCGGAGTTGGGAACCTGTAACTCGGCATACTGTCCTCTTTCGCCGTTACTAACAATTTATCCTAGTAAATTTTTTCGAGAAATCGCAATTAAGGGCACATTACCAGAGACACCGCCTAGAAAAAACTGAAGAGTCGAGCAATTGGGGCAAATCGCGAACGCCCGGAGTTGGGAACCTGTAACTCGGCATACTGTCCTCTTTCGCCGTTACTAACAATTTATCCTAGTAACAATTTTTCGAGAGAATCAATTAGGGGCACTTTACTTAGACACCGCCTAGAAAAACTGAAGAGTCGAGCAATTGGGGCAAATCGCGAACGCCGGGAGTTGGAAGCTGAAATTCGTCATACAGCCCTCTTTCGCCGTTGCTAACAATTTATTCTAGTAACATTTTTTCGAGAAATCGCAATTAGGGGCACTTTACTGGGACACCCCCTAGAAAAGACTGAAGAGTCGAGCAATTGGGGCAAATCGCAAACGCCGGAGTTGGAAGCTGTAATTCGGCATACTGTCCTCTTTCGGCGTTACTAACAATTTATCCTAGTAACATTTTTTTGAGAAATCGCAATTAGGGGCACTTTACTGGGACACCGCCTAGAAAAGATTGAAGAGTCGAGCAATTTGGGCAAATCACGAGCGCCGGTAGTTGAAAGCTGAGATTCGGCATGCAGTCTTCTTTCGCCGTTACTAACAATTTATCCTAGTAAATTTTTTCGAGAAATCGCAATTAAGGGCACATTACCAGAGACACCGCCTAGAAAAAACTGAAGAGTCGAGCAATTTGGGCAAATCACGAGCGCCGGTAGTTGAAAGCTGAGATTCGGCATGCAGTCCTCTTTCGCCGTTACTAACAATTTATCCTAGTAACATTTTTTCGAGAAATCGCAATTAGGGGCACTTTACTGGGACACCGCCTAGAAAAAACTGAAAAGTCGAGCAATTTTGGCAAATCGCGGACGCCGGGAGTTGGGATGCTGAAACTCATCATACAGTCTTCTTTCGCCGTTGCTAACAATTTATCCTAGTAAATTTTTTCGAGAAATCGCAAATAAGGGCACTTTACTGGGACACCGCCTGGAAAAAACTGTAGAGTCGAGCAATTTGGGCAAATCGCGAACGCCAGGAGTAGGGAAGCTAAAACTCGACATACAGTCTTCTTTCGCCGTTACTAACAATTTATCCTAGTAACAATTTTTCGAGAAATCGCAATTAGGGGCACTTAACTGGGACACCGCCTAGAAAAGATTGAAGAGTCGAGCAATTTGGGCAAATCGCGAGCGCCGGTAGTTGAAAGCTGAGATTCGGCATGCAGTCCTCTTTCGCCGTTACTAACAATTTATCCTAGTAACATTTTTTCGAGAAATCGCAATTAGGGGCACTTTACTGGGACACCGCCTAGAAAAGATTGAAGAGTCGAGCCATTGGGGCAAATCGCGGACGCCGGGAGTTGGGAAGCTGAAATTCGGCATACAGTCTTCTTTCGCCGTCACTAACAATTTATCCTAGCAAAATTTTTTCGAGAAATCGCAATTATGGGCACTTTACTTGGACATTGCCTAGAGAAAACTGAAGAGTCGAGCAATTTGGGCAAATCGCTAGCGCCGGTAGTTGGAAGCTGAAATTCGGCATACTGTCCTCTTTCGCCGTTACTAACAATTTATTGTAGTAACATTTTTTCGAGAGATCGCAATTAGGCGCACTTTACGGTGACACCGCCTGGAAAAAACTGTAGAGTCGAGCAATTGGGGCAAATCGCGAACGCCGGAAGTTGGAAGCTGAAACTCGGCATACAGTCCTCTTTCACCGTTACTAACAATTTATCCTAGTAACATTTTGTCGAGAAATCGCAATTAGGGGCACTTTACTGGGACACCGCCTAGAAAAACTGAAGAGTCGAGCAATTTGGGCAAATCGCGAGCGCCGGTAGTTGAAAGCTGAGATTCGGCATGCAGTCCTCTTTCGCCGTTACTAACAATTTATCCTAGTAACATTTTTTCGAGAAATCGCAATTAGGGCCCTTTACAGGGACCCCGCCTAGCAAAAACTGACGAGTCGAGCAATTGGGGCAAATCGCGAACGCCGGAGTTGGGAAGCTGAAACTCGGCATACTGTCCTCTTTCGCCGTTACTAACAATTTATCCTAGTAACATTTTGTCGAGAAATCGCAATTAGGGCACTTTACTTAGACATCGCCTAGAAAAACTGAAGAGTCGAGCAATTTGGGCAAATCGCGAACGCCGGGAGTTGAAAGCTGAAATTCGGCATACAGTCCTCTTTCGCCGTTACTAACAATTTATCCTAGTAACATTTTTTCGAGAAATCGCAATTAGGGGCACTTTACTGGGACACCGCCTAGAAAAGACTGAAGAGTCGAGCAATTGGGGCAAATCGCGAACGCCGGGAGTTGGGAAGCTGAAACTCGGCATACTGTCCTCTTTCGGCGTTACTAACAATTTATCCTAGTAACATTTTGTCGAGAAATCGCAATAAGGGGCACTTTACTGGGACACCGCCTAGAAAAACTGAAGAGTCGAGCAATTTGGGCAAATCGCGAACGCCGGTAGTTGGAAGCTGAAACTCGGCATGCAGTCCTCTTTCGCCGTTACTAGCAATTTTTCCTAATAACATTTTTCCGAGAAATCGCAATTAGGGGCACTTTACTGGGACACCGCCTAGAAAAATCTGAAGAGTCGAGCAATTTGGGCAAATCGCGAGCGCCGGTAGTTGAAAGCTGAGATTCGGCATGCAGTCCTCTTTCGCCGTTACTAACAATTTATCCTAGTAACATTCTTTCGAGAAATCGCAATTAGGGGCACTTTACTGGGCCACCGCCTGGAAAAAACTGTAGAGTTGTGGGGCAAATCGCAGACGCCGGGAGTTGGGAAGCTGAAATTCGGCATACTGTCCTCTTTCGCCGTTACTAACAATTTATCAGTTAAACATTTTGTCGAGCAATCGCAATTAGGGTCACTTTACTGGGTCACCGCCTAGAAAAGATTGAAGAGTCGAGCAATTGGGGCAAATCGCCAACGCCAGGAGTTGGGAAGCTGAAACTCGGCATACAGTCTTCTTTCGCCGTCACTAACAATTTATCCTAGCAAAATTTTTTCGAGAAATCGCAATTAGGGGCACTTTACTTGGACATTGCCTAGAGAAGACAAGAGTCGAGCAATTGGGGCAAATCGCAGACGCCGGAAGTTGGAAGCTGAAATTCGGCATACAGTCCTCTTTCGCCGTTACTAACAATTTATCCTAGTAACATTTTTTCGAGAAATCGCAATTAGGGGCACTTTACTGGGACACCGCCTAGAAAAAACTGAAGAGTCGAGCAATTGGCGCAAATCGCGAACGCCGGGAGTTGGAAGCTGAAATTCGGCATACAGTCTTCTTTCGCCGTTACTAACAATTTATCCTAGTAATATTTTTTCGAGAAATCGCAATTAGGGGCACTTTATTGTGACACCGCGAGCGCCGGTAGTTGAAAGCTGAGATTCGGCATACTGTCCTCTTACGCCGTTACTAACAATTTATCCTTGTAACATTTTGTCGAGAAATAGCAAATAGGGCACTTTACTGGGGCACCGCCTAGAAAAGACTGAAGAGTCGAGCAATTGGGGCAAATCGCGAACGCCGGGAGTTGGGATGCTGAAACTCGGCATACTGTCCTCTTTCGCCGTTACTAACAATTTATCCTAGTAACATTTTATCGAGAAATCGCAATTAGGGAACTTTACTGTGACACCGCCTGGAAAAAACTGTAGAGTCGAGCAATTTGGGCAAATCGCGAGCGCCGGTAGTTGAAAGCTGAGATTCGGCATGCAGTCCTCTTTCGCCGTTACTAACAATTTATCCTAGTAACATTTTTTCGAGAAATCGCAATTAGGGGCACTTTACTGGGACACCGCCTAGAAAAGATTGAAGAGTCGAGCAATTGGGGCAAATCGCGAACGCCGGGAGTTGCGATGCTGAAACTTGGCATATGTCCTCTTTCGCCGTTACTAACAATTTATCCTTGTAACATTTTGTCGAGAAATCGCAATTAGGGGCACTTTACTGGGGCAAATCGCGAACGCCGGGAGTTGGGAAGCTGAAACTCGGCATACAGTTTTCTTTCGCCGTTACTAACAATTTATCCTAGTAACATTTTGTCGAGAAATCGCAATTAAGGGCACTTTACTGGGACACCGCCTAGAAAAAACTGAAAAGTCGAGCAATTTGGGCAAATCACGAGCGCCGGTAGTTGAAAGCTGAGATTCGGCATGCAGTCCTCTTTCGCCGTTACTAACAATTTATCCTAGTAACATTTTTTCGAGAAATCGCAATTAGGGGCACTTTACTGGGACACCGCCTAGAAAAGATTGAAGAGTCGAGCAATTTGGGCAAATCGCGAGCGCCGGTAGTTGAAAGCTGAGATTCGGCATGCAGTCCTCTTTCTCCGTTACTAACAATTTATCCTAGTAACATTTTTTCGAGAAATCGCAATTAGGGGCACTTTACAGGGACACCGCCTAGAAAAAACTGAAGAGTCGAGCAATTTGGGCAAATCGCGAGCGCCGGTAGTTGGAAGCTGAAATTCGGCATGCAGTCCTCTTTCACCGTTGCTAACAATTTATTCTAGTAACATTTTTTTGAGAAATCGCAATTAAGGGCACTTTACAGTGACACCGCCTAGAAAAGATTGAAGAGTCGAGCAATTGGGGCATATCGCGAACGCCGGGAGTTGGGAAGCTGAAACTCGGCATACTGTCTTACGCCGTTACTAACAATTTATCCTAGTAACATTTTGTCGAGAAATCGCAATTAAGGGCACTTTACTGGGACACCGCCTTGAAAAGACTGAAGAGTCGAGCAATTGGGGCAAATCGCAAACGCCGGGAGTTGGAAGCTGAAATTCGGCATACTGTCCTCTTTCGCCGTTACTAACAATTTATCCTAGTAAATTTTTTCGAGAAATCGCAATTAGGGGCACTTTACTGATACACCGTCTAGAAAAGACTGAAGAGTCGAGCAATTGGGGCAAATTGCTAACGCCTGGAGTTGGAAGCTGAAACTCGACATACAGTCTTCTTTCGCCGTTACTAACAATTTATCCTAGTAACATTTTTTCGAGAAATCGCAATTAGGCGCACTTTACAGGGACACCGCCTAGAAGAGACTGAAGAGTCGGGAAATTGGGGCAAATCGCGAACGCCGGGAGTTGGGAAACTGATATTCAGCATACAGTCCTCTTTCGCCGTTACTAACAATTTATCCTAGTAACATTTTGTCGAGAAATCGCAATTAGGGGTACTTTACTGTGACACCGCCTAGAAAAGATTGAAGAGTCGAGCAATTTGGGCAAATCGCGAGCGCCGGTAGTTGAAAGCTGAGATTCGGCATGCAGTCCTCTTTCGCCGTTACTAACAATTTATCCTAGTAACATTTTTTCGAGAAATCGCAATTAGGGCACTTTACTGGGACACCGCCTAGAAAAAACTGAAGAGTCGAGCAATTTGGGCAAATCGAGAGCGCCGGTAGTTGGATGCTGAAATTCGGCATGCAGTCCTCTTTCGCCGTTACTAGCAATTTATCCTAGTAACATTTTGTCGAGAAATCGCAATTAGGGGCACTTTACTGGAACACCGCCTAGAAAAGATTGAAGAGTCGAGCAATTTGGGCAAATCGCGAGCGCCGGTAGTTGAATGATGAGATTCGGCATGCAGTCCTCTTTCGCCGTTACTAACAATTTATCCTAGTAACATTTTTTCGAGAAATAGCAATTAGGGGCACTTTACTGGGACACCGCCTGGAAAAAACTGTAGAGTCGAGCAATTGGGGCAAATCGCGAACGCCGGGAGTTGGGAAGCTGAAACTCGGCATACTGTCCTCTTTCGCCGTTACTAACAATTTATCCTAGTAACATTTTGTCGAGAAATCGCAATTAGGGGTACTTTACTGTGACACCGCCTGGAAAAAACTGTAGAGTCGAGCAATTTGGGCAAATCACGAGCGCCGGTAGTTGAAAGCTGAGATTCGGCATGCAGTCCTCTTTCGCCGTTACTAACAATTTATCCTAGTAACATTTTTTCGAGAAATCGCAATTAGGGGCACTTTACTGGGACACCGCCTGGAAGAAACTGTAGAGTCGAGCAATTTGGGCAAATCACGAGCGCCGGTAGTTGAAAGCTGAGATTCGGCATGCAGTCCTCTTTCACCGTTGCTAACAATTTATTCTAGTAACATTTTTTGAGAAATCGCAATTAAGGGCACTTTACAGTGACACCGCCTAGAAAAGATTGAAGAGTCGAGCAATTGGGGCAAATCGCCAACGCCTGGAGTTGGGAAGCTGAAACTCGGCATACAGTTTTCTTTCGCCGTTACTAACAATTTATCCTAGTAACATTTTGTCGAGAAATCGCAATTAAGGGCACTTTACTGGGACACCGCCTAGAAAAAACTGAAAAGTCGAGCAATTTGGGCAAATCACGAGCGCCGGTAGTTGAAAGCTGAGATTCGGCATGCAGTCCTCTTTCGCCGTTACTAACAATTTATCCTAGTAACATTTTTTCGAGAAATCGCAATTAGGGGCACTTTACTGGGACACCGCCTAGAAAAGATTGAAGAGTCGAGCAATTTGGGCAAATTGCGAGCGCCGGTAGTTGAAAGCTGAGATTCGGCATGCAGTCCTCTTTCGCCGTTACTAACAATTTATCCTAGTGACATTTTTTCGAGAAATCGCAATTAGGGGCACTTTACTGGGACACCGTCTAGAAAAAACTGAAGCAATTGGGGCCAATCGCGAACGCCGGGAGTTGGAAGCTGAAACTCGGCATACAGCCTTCTATCGCCGTTACTAACAATTTATGCTAGTAACATCTTTTCGAGAAGTCGCAACTAGGGGAACGTAGAAAAAACTCAAGAGCCGAGCGATTGGGGCAAATCACGAACGCCGGGAGATGGGATGGTGAAATTCGGCATTCAGTCCTCTTTCGCCGTTACTAACAATTTATCCTAGTAACATTTTGTCGAGAAATCGCAATTAGGGGCACTTTACTGGGACACCGCCTAGAAAAACTGTGAAGAGTCGAGCAATTGGGGCAAATCGCGAACGCCGGAGTTGGGTAGCTGAAATTCGGCTTACAGTCATCTTTCGACTTTACTAACAATTCATCCTAGTAACATATTGTCGAGAAATCGCAATTAGGGGCACTTTACTGGGACACCGCCTAGAAAAAACTGAAGAGTCGAGCAATTTGGGCAAATCGCGAACGCCGGGAGTTGAAAGCTGAAATTCGGCATACAGTCCTCTTTCGCCGTTACTAACAATTTATCCTAGTAACATTTTTTCGAGAAATCGCAATTAGGGGCACTTTACTGGGACACCGCCTAGAAAAATCTGAAGAGTCGAGCAATTTGGGCAAATCGCGAGCGTCGGTAGTTTTAAGCTGAAATTTGGCATACAGTCTTCTTTCGCCGTCACTAACAATTTATCCTAGCAAAATTTTTTCGAGAAATCGCAATTAGGGGCACTTTACAGGGACATTGCCTAGAGAAAACTGAAGAGTCGAGCAATTTGGGCAAATCGCTAGCGCCGGTAGTTGGAAGCTGAAATTCGGCATGCCGTCCTCTTTCGCCGTTACTAACAATTTACCCTGGTAACATTTTTTCGAGAAATCGCAATTCGGGGCACTTTACAGGGACACCGCCTAGAAAAGACTGAAGAGTCGAGCATTTGGGGCAAATCGCGAACGCCGGGAGTTGGAAGCTGAAACTCGGCATACAGTCCTCTTTCGCCGTTACTAACAATTTATCCTAGTAACATTTTTTCGAGAAATCGCAATTCGGGGCACTTTACAGGTACACTGCCTAGAAAAACTGAAGAGTCGAACAATTTTGGCAAATCGCGAACGCCGGGATTTGGAAGCTGAAATTCGACATACTGTCCTCTTTCGCTGTTATTAACAATTTATTCTAGTAACAATTTTTCGAGAAATCGCAATTAGGGGCACTTTACTGGGGCACCGCCTAGAAAAGACTGAAGAGTCGAGCAATTGGGGCAAATCGCGAACGCCAGGAGTTGGGAAGCTGAGATTCGGCATGCAGCCCTCTTTCGCCGTTACTAACAATTTATCCTAGTAACATTTTTTCGAGAAATCGCAATTAGGGGCACTTTACTGGGACACCGCCTAGAAAAAACTGAAGAGTCGAGCAATTTGGGCAAATCGCGAGCGCCGGTATTTGGAAGCTGAAATTCGGCATGCAGTCCTCTTTCACCGTTGCTAACAATTTATCCTAGCAACATTTTTTCGAGAAATCGCAATTAGGGGCACTTTACAGGGACACCGCCTGGAAAAGACTGAAGAGTCGAGCAATTGGGGCAAATCGCGAACGCCCGGAATTGGGAACCTGTAACTCGGCATACTGTTTTCTTTCGCCGTTACTAACAATTTATCCTTGTAATATTTTGTCGAGAAATCGCAATTAGAGGCACTTTACAGTGACACCGCCTAGAAAAGATTGAAGACTCGAGCAATTGAGGCAAATCGCGAACGCCCGGAGTTGGGAAACTGAAACTCGGCATACTGTCCTCTTTGGCCTTTACTAACAATTTATCCTAGTAACATTTTGTCGAGAAATCGCAATTAGGGGTACTTTACAGGGGCACCGCCTGGAAAAGACTGAAGAGTCGAGCAATTTGGGCAAATCGCGAGCGCCGGTAGTTGAAAGCTGAGATTCGGCATGCAGTCCTCTTTCGCCGTTACTAACAATTTATCCTAGTAACATTCTTTCGAGAAATCGCAATTAGGGGCACTTTACTGGGACACCGTCTAGAAAAGATTGAACAGTCCAGCAATTGGGGCAAATCGCGAACGCCGGGAGTTGGGAAGCTGAAACTCGGCATACTGTCCTCTTTCGGCGTTACTAACAATTTTTCCTAGTAACATTTTTTCGAGAAATAGCAATTAGGGGCACTTTACTGGGACACCGCCTGGAAAAAACTGTAGAGTCGAGCAATTGGGGCAAATCGCGAACGCCCGGAGTTGGGAACCTGTAACTCGGCATACTGTCCTCTTTCGCCGTTACTAACAATTTATCCTTGTAACATTTTGTCGAGAAATCGCAATTAGGGGCACTTTACAGGGGCACCGTGTAGGAAAAACTGAAGAGTCGAGCAATTTGGGCAAATCGCGAGCGCCGGTAGTTGAAAGCTGAGATTCGGCATGCAGTCCTCTTTCGCCGTTACTAACAATTTATCCTAGTAACATTTTTTCGAGAAATCGCAATTAGGGGCACTTTACAGGGACACCGCCTAGAAAAGACTGAAGAGTCGAGCAATTGGGGCAAATCGCGAACGCCGGGAGTTGGAAGCTGTAACTCGGCATACTGTCCTCTTTCGCCGTTACTAACAATTTATCCTAGTAACATTTTTTCGAGAAATCGCAATTAGGGGCACTTTACAGGGACACCGCCTAGAAAAAACTGAAGAGTCGAGCAATTTGGGCAAATCGCGAGCGCCGGTAGTTGGAAGCTGAAATTCGGCATGCAGTCCTCTTTCACCGTTGCTAAAA